>NW_020870797.1:234857-242357 GCF_003789085.1 Penaeus vannamei
TCTCTCTCTCGTCTCTCTCTCTTCTTCTCCTCTCTCGTCCTCTCTCTCTCTCTCTCTCCTCCCTCTCTAATTCCCTCCCTCCCTCCCCTCCCTCCTCCATCCATCCATCCATCCATCCCATCCCTCCCTCTCTCCTCTCTTCCTCTCTCCTCTCTCTCTTCTGCGTTCTCTCGTCACGCAGTAGAAACCTAATATATCAACTAATTAAACGGACTGTCACTCAATTGCATTACTAATGGACATGCAATTATGCAAACTATAACTGACTGATTCATCTCCTCACCACCCCCCCCTCCCCCCCCCTCCTCTCAAGCTCCCTGCGATTTCTTTGAATGGCGACAGAAAGCTAAGAGAGGCGATAAAGTGATAAGCGATATCTCTCTTCACTTCCGTTATTTATGACATACTAAACACACGTTCACACCACCTGCACTATTCTCTCTCTCTCTCTCTCTCTCTCCTCTCCTCTCTCTCTCTCTCTCTCTCTCTCTCTCTCTCTCTCTCTCTCTCTCTCTCCTCTCTCTCTCTCTCTCTCTCTCATACACACACATACACAATCATTGTAAATAAGCTTACACCTTTCTACACCCACGCGAACAATCCACACAATCCATGCCCTAATAATATAATAAACATGCGCACACGTAATTAAACATACACGCACACAACTAAACATACACGCACATAATAAACTACACGCACACACTAAACATACACGCACATATTAAACATACACGCACACAACTAAACATACACGGCACATAACTAAACATACACGCACATATCAAAATACGCCATAAATCAAACACACCATTACATACATTACAAACATCACATTTATTACATACATTACATAACATGTTACGTACATTAGATACATTACATTTCATTCATTACATTACAAGTATTACATTCATTACTTTATATACTTTGCATTTATCACATTACATAAATTACATTCACGCATCAATAACGAAGCCAAACCAAGCCTGAAAATATATCCGCAAGAAGTAGGTTCCCTTATCGCCATTTTGTGTTCCTTTCTCACGCGAAGGGATCGTAGAGATAAAATTGATTATTCTTGAGAACTGAATAATAGTTCGTAGCGATGCAAATAGTAAAATAGTTTTATGGCGAGGGAATGAAGAGTTTCTCCTTTTTTCTGTTTCTGTATCCTTCGAAAAAAAACATTATAATTGATTTAATAAACGTAAAGATCTTATGCGAAAATGATTTATAAGGTTCGGGATAACAGGGAATGGGGATGATCACTTCATCTCAACACCATCATCATCATCATCATTGACATTTAAAGATCCGGATACCCTTCCTACCGTCAACTCTCCCTGTTTATCTAACATCAGGCCTCTAATTCCCCCCAGGACACCATTCGTTAATCTCTGACCAATATAACTTCAAAAAAAATGTCTTAAGGGTCAGATTCCCCAATATACTCAAGGGTAGACCACAGATATACAAGGATTAAAAAACGTATTCGAAAATTACTTCTTACACTGTAAGCTTACAACATCTGTATTACTTCTTACGCTGTAGGCCTACAATACAGATGATGGCTGAAATATGACTTACCAACTGAACCACCTCGTTACACTATCAATTATGCGAGACAATCCATTAACATATGCATTACTACCATTCATTAAAACTAGTATATGTATAATTCTCAAACGCATAGGTACTCGACGGTAACCAAACAGAAAACGTATGAACAGGGTAAACTCTTTTAAATATGAGTTCTGCAGACATGAGAACTCTGTGGAGAAGAGAAATATACAAAGACAGTCGATGTGTGTATATTTCTCGTGTGTGATAAAGGATGATGAGGAGACGCCCCATTTATAAAAGGGTCAGCAGTACAGATGTCTTTTATTTCGGAAAATGAATGTGAATCTTAAGAGAGAAGGGGGTGTAATAGAGAGAGGAGGGAGATCGAAAGGAGGAATGGAGAGAGAGAGAGAGGAGAAAGAAATAGATAGATCAATAGATAAAAAATAGAGATAGATAAATCTATAAAGAGAGGTAGAGATAGGTAGATAGATAAATAGATGAATAGAAAAATAAATAGATATATAGATAATAGCGAGAGAGGGAATGAATTTGATTTGTTTACCTTAGAAAGATATGTGGAAGGGAGTTAAAGGATAAAACCAAACACTAACAAATCCGTGTGTGTGTGTGTGTGTGTGTGTGTGTGTCCATTTACTTGTTTACAAATACACAGGTAATGCATACACACACACACACACACTCACACACACACACACACACACACACACACACACACACACACACACACACACACACACACACACACACACACACACACACACACACACGCATTCATATATATTCATATATATATTCCTCCTTATTTAATATAGTATCTCCAATACTCTCTTTGAGTCAAACTTTTTCTATTGCCGCATTTCCCCTAGCTTCTCTCCCATTTTTCATTTCCCATTTTTCTTTATCTTCCCGCTTTCTTCAGTACCCGTTTTCTTTTTCTTCCCTCTTCCTTAGGGACCGTGTATGGAGCCATGAAGGGTAAACTGCAAAGAAAAAGTAAATGAACCCAATTTTCTTTCTTCACTGTGAC
This sequence comes from Penaeus vannamei, assembly GCF_003789085.1. NCBI lineage: Eukaryota > Metazoa > Arthropoda > Malacostraca > Decapoda > Penaeidae > Penaeus > Penaeus vannamei. The sequence continues at coordinate 237,475 of NW_020870797.1, forward strand.
GTCTGAGGGGATAGGTAAACTGGTTAGTTATCTTGCCTTTTTTGTGGTCATTTCTAGTGAATAATGATCCGAATGATGAAAATAATTTCGAAAAAGATGTTTATGTATATATCTCTTTTGGTTAACAATACTATATTTATTCAGTATATTTTCTTGTTTTATCACTTTCCCTGTTTCTGTTTTATCCTCCCATATCCATTCTGACACATACTAGATAAAAGCTGACGGTAGGAAGGGCATCCAGTGAGGGTAGAACGAATCCAAACGAAACAGAAGGAGCCGCATTACAATAATTACAATAAAAACAACATTTACATTATTATAACAAATGATGATAGTAAGATAATTGATAATGATAATATGAAATGACTGGTTGACCTAGCTTCGTGGCCTCTGACTCTGATCTTGGGTTAATTGATTACATATATTGTCCTGATATTGGCTCTGCTTCTCTCATATTACTGTATCGTTACCCTCTATATAAAAATAATAATGGTGACATTAAATAGTGGTTTAGATTTGAATTTGGATCTGAATTTCAATTGTTAGTATTTTGAGTATCAGATTTTTATTCCTTAATATAGGAATTATTTGATCAAATTAACACTGTGTCTGTGCCAGAGATATCTGTGCAGTGCAGCTTGTGTGTCGTAACATATTCTTCTTATCTTTTATCATATTTAACGTATTTAACATGTTCTATTATATTTAACATACATATTACATATACACACTTATACATATATATATATATATATATATATATATATATATAATATATATATATATATATATATATATATATATATATATATATATATGCAACAGGAACAACGAAGGGAAGGACAAAAAAATACACGAATATGCCGAACGGCCTTTTCGCTAATGCTTCGTCATTAGCGAAAAGGCCTTCGGCATATTCGTCTTTTCTTGTCCTTCCTTTCCTTGTTCCTGTTGTAATCTGTTCGTCATGAATTCCACACACATATATATATACAAATCTGTATATATATATATATATATATATAATATATATATATATATATATATATATATATATATACATATACATATATATATAAATATATATATATATATATATATATATATATATATGTATGTATATGAAGATATATGTATATCTGTGTATATCTATGGAACGATTCACTAAAAAAAAATTTGAAAAGGATGCTGCCAAATGGATTCTTGATCTAGGAGGCCATCACTGAGAATAATAATAGAACTTATGAATGAATAAATCAATTGAAATGACATAATGTGTTGCGAAAAGAGTTAGTATAGTAATACTGAAGGTTTTTCTTTGGTAGAAACATTACATCCTTTTTATAACAGAGATTGTCCTCGAATGCATCGGACAGATGAATGTGATATAAAGTACGAACAATTCGATTATGAATATTAATATTACCAGGAACACTTCTTTAGCATTTTGAAAATTTTTAATTGCTTTTGCGTGAAGAGATTAACACAAAATTATTTCCTCAAGCGCACCAACCAATTACTCTCTCTTATACCGCTTCCTCTGTGTTTCTCTTTTACTTTTGTTTTATTTTCATTTTGTCATTGTAATACTGAAAGAGGTTATGTGTGACGGGAACACAACATTCTTTCATGTCAAGGAGATTGTCCTCGTATACATCGTACTTAATGATATGTAAAATAATGCATTTCGACTATGAACATCATCAGTATCCTTATCACTTTTATCAACTTTACAGTCTTCATTGTATTTCTGTGAAGAGCTGAACATTTATTTCCTCAATCGCACTGAACGACTTTTCTTTCACTTTATTTTCATAAGAAACTCGACATTTATCCTTTTCCAACATTTTTTCCATCCCGAGCTACAAAACTCCACGTGTTACACACCCCACGTTTCATGCATTCATTTAGATCTATCTCAAGCTGTGTCCTGCATTTATGTCTATAAATAGATACTCAAACATGCACATGAAATAATCGAAAAGCAAATCTGATTGCAAATTGGCGCATTTTAAACCCGAGCTCTTCATGTGTTTCAGCCCCAGGCAATGTTGCAATCAGAGGGAGCATTTTTTGCTCCCTTTCGCAGACTCGAACTCGCGATCGCGGATTCGATTCCTGGCGCCTTTACCCATTCGGCCACCGTTGCTTTGGGTATTGGGAGTGTTTGGAGGAAATATTTGAGGAACATCTTTTTGAAAGTGAGAGAGGAAGAGTATGTGTCTTTGTGTCAGCCATTTCACTAACTTAATCAACTTTAGAATCTTCATTGTATTTCTATGAAGAGTTTAAGCACCCTTCATTTCCTCGAGCGCAATAAACGACTTTTCTTTTATCCTCTTCCATTTTTTTCATAATTTTTCTCATCCCAAACTACAAAACTCTACGGGGTATACACTCCGCGCATACATTTATATCTATCTCAAGTTGCCCTGCATTTATGTCTATAAATCATTCCTCAAACACACATGATATAATCGAAAAGCAAAACTGATTGCAACTTTGGCACATTGTTTAAGCCCGGAACTCTTCATGTGTTTCATCCTCGTGCAATGTTGCAATCAGATGGAGTATTTTTTGCAGATTCCAACGCGATCGCAGATTCGAATCCTGGCTCCTCGGCCACCATGTCTGAGGGGTATTAAAGAATGTTTCGAGGAGGTATTTCAGTAATATCTTGTGAGAGAGAGAAAGAGAAAGATTATGTGTTGTGTGAGCCTTTTCGTTTACGTGTGCGTGTGTAAGTGCGTGTATGTATGTGTATGTTTGGATGAACGTGTTTATCTGTGTGTGTGAGCGTGTTCGTCTGCGTGTGCATGTGCGTGTGTGAAAGGGAAATGTTCAGCATGTGTCTGTTTTTCGAAATGACGCACGGCGGCCATTTTGGATTTTTTTCCTACGGATTCCGCCCCAAAATTCACGTGGGACACACTCGCCTATTTTCCCACTTAAGCTTCAAAAAAGGAGTATTCACTCTCCACGGTCACGGAACTGCCTGAAAGGACCCAATTATCAAGCACGTTCATCCTCTCCCTCTGCTTTTTACCTTATTCCGTTTTTATTTCCTTTTACCTTATTGGACATTTTCCATCCGCGATTCGTATCCCATCATGAAACTCTACGCGGTATACACGTTTCACTCACTAATCACGATCTGTCCAAAACAGTATCCTGAATCTGTGTACAAAGAAACACGAAAACATACACACAAGATAATCGAAAATTTAAATTTGGGCGCATTGAGTTTGCCCGGAGCTTGTCATGTTTTTTCAGCCCCGCGATCAGAGGGAGAATTCTTTGCTCTCTTTTGCAGACTCGAACTCGTGAACGCGGATTTGAATTCTGGCGCCTTAACCACTCGGCTACCGAAGTGGAAAGGTAACAATATGTGTTTGGAAGAGGTTTTTCTCTAACTTCTTTTTGACAGAGAGAAGAGAGCGAAAGATAGTGTGTGTTTGTTTGAGCTTGTTTGTGAGCGTGTGCATTACGTGCGTGAGGTCGTGTGCGTGCTTGCGTGTGTGTGCTTACATCATTCTACTGACCACGGTTGAGAAGGGGTACAATTCAGCAAAATCAACTACCTGCACTATTGTGATCATGATGATGGTGTCTCTAAATAATGATATATGAGACTTAAACACACACATGAACTGACTGCAAGCTGACTTAGAATCATTATCTTATCTGTCTTATCAACATCAGAATAGGCATAACAAACCTTACTGAATAAGGCAAGTGAAAAAAATACTGTATTTGATTTATGAAACAGGCGGTGTATTTTTTGCTGTTACGGTAAATTCACGTGTGGGGAAGAGGGGGAGGAATGTCAAGAAGGATGCTGTAAAACGGACCACTTGAATTTTGAATGCCATCACTGAGAATGACAATGGAATATATATATTCACAAATGAAAAGGTCAGAATGTGCAGTAGTAAGAATTGTTTTAATAACACTGAAATTCTTCTTTTGCAGACTCCATGTTGTGTGTGTGTGTGTGTGACAAAGAGATTGTCCTCGCATGCATCGGACATATGAATGTGGTCTAATGCTATGCACGAACACTTCGATTGTGAATATTATCCTTACCAGGAATACGATCTTTATAATCTTTACAATTTTCATTGCATTTATGTGAAGAGAGTAACGAAAAATTGATTCCTTAACGCATCAAACAATTACTCACTTATACCACTGCCTCCGTGTTTCTCTTTACTTACGTCTTGTTTTATTTTCATTGTTACTGTAATGCTAAAAAGATTATGGCGTGACAGAAAAAACATTCCTTCATGTCCTCGTATACGTCGTACTTAATGATGTTACGTAAAATGATGTACTTGAACAATGCATATCATTGTCATCATTATCACTGTATAATCATTGTGTTTCTACGAAAAAAAAGATAGAGATACAAAGAAAGAGAGATAGAAAAAGATAAAGATAGCGAGACAGAAAGAAAAAGAGAACGAGAGAAAACTTATGTATATCTGCGCCGCTCTATAAGCACTATAATCATAAACCAAAACATGTTATACATACATGCAGAACATTTCCCTTCCCTAAACATACGCACACACAGACGAACAAGCAGACAAACACGCTCATGCAAACACATACACACACGCGCAAACATGCACACACACACATGCACAGGCAGACGAACATGCACACACAGATGAACACGCTCATTCAAACGCACTTGCATACGTTCACACACTCGTAGACAAAATGGCTGACACAAAGACACATACTCTTCCTCTTTCACTTTCTCTCAAAAGATGTTCCACAAATACTTCCTCCAAACATTCCTTACTACCCCAAAGCAACGGTGGCCGAATGGGTAAAGGCGCCAGGAATCGAATCCGCGATCGCGAGTTCGAGTC
>NW_020870797.1:247357-259857 GCF_003789085.1 Penaeus vannamei
ATTAGTGAGTATGCTATGGTATCTATTACTGTTATATCATGTGCTCCTCTCCTGCCATCTTTTCTTCTTTTCTTTCTTTTGTGTGTTGTGCCTGTGCGGTCGTGTTGTGGTGTCATGTGTGGTGTGTGTGTTGTGTGTGTCTCCTCTCCTGTCTCAGATGTCAGCCTCCCCTTGTGTGTGTGTCGTGTGTGTGTGTGGTGTGTGTGTTTTGTATCAGATAGATAGATATGATAGGATAGGTATAGGATAGATAGATAATAGATAAAATAATATATATATACTAAATAAGTATATATAGATAGATAAGATAGATTACATTACATTTATATAGAGTAGTAGAGTTAGATAGATAGATAGATAGATAGATAGATAGATAGATGAGAAGATATAATAGTATATATATATATAAATAACTTTATTATATAGAATAGTTACATTATATATGTCACTCTATATATCTATTATATATATATATATATATATAGTATATTACACACACACTAGGTCTTCTTTGCTCTTTAGCAGATTGCGCAGAAAATATTCTTACTATTCTATATCTATGTGGTGTTTAGGTTTATAATCATTTTTTTATCGAGACAGGAAAAAAATATTATAGCACTTTTGATTGATTACCGTGGTAACTTTCGGTTCACAAGTCACAAACCCATTCCTTAGTATTTGGAGAGTGAATATTCACAAAAAAGATGTTATCCCTTAAAACAATTTATCCTCGAAATATGAAGTATGCATGGATACATGGGTTTGCAGAAATGCACACTCTTGTCCACGCACAAGCAGAGCTTCGTTAGCGTCTAATGGGGATTAGATGAGACACCATAAAACTGGATTTTCGTTTTAGGTATACGCACGCAAATTAGGGTTCTAGACAAGTGTAAACTCTAGATAAGTGTACATTCTAGGCAAGTATACACTCTAGACAAGTGCACATTCTAAGGCAAGTGTACATTTCATTATCTCTTTGCGGTATGAGTCTACAGTTTTTTTAATAGGGCTTTGAATGCGCGAGCCTGTACGTACGTGTCAAATTACAGTTGCAAAAGGACCTTAAAAGACCCTTGGCCACAGCCTTATACTGGGGAGAGGCACCCTGAAGTACCCCTATTAGTGGAGGATTAGTAGGGAGGAGATGAGGAGACACGCACAGCTGATATTAACAAAAAAAAAAAGGTTATGGTTTCAGGAAAGTGAGAATTCTGTGGGGAACTAATTATCGTTTCTCTGAACGAAATGCAAATGTTGTCACATTTCATAATGTGGCAATGGGTTTCGTAATTTCTATATTTCACACACACAGACACACACGCTCACACACTCTCTCACACACACACACACAGACACACACACACGACACTCACACACACACACACACACACACACAGACACACACACACACACACACACACCACACACACACACACACACACACACACACACACACACACACACACACACACACACACAGTATTATATATATATATATATATATATATATATATATATATATATATATTTATATAGATATATATATATATATATATATATAATATTTATATAATATATATATTTAATATTTATCTATTTACATATTATACCAAATGTTACATACATAATATATGCATATATTTGCTGCGCATGTGTATATATGTATATGATAACATATACAAGTATTAAAATTATTCCATTACCAAATACAGCTCATTAGCCCAAGCGGCTTAATATATTCATTGGTAGTTGCGCTATTCATGGGACACGCAACCTCTTTTGTCCTTTTCTAGTATATATATATTACTATCTATATTCTTAATTATCTGGTATATAGCTATAGTATAGTAATACATATAATAGTATATAGTAGTATATAGATATATATATATATATATATATGCGTATATATATATAATATATAATATATTATATATATAATAATACATACTCTGTTAGTATATGTATATATATATTAGTATATATGTGAAAATAAAATATATATATAAATAGCTAAATAACTGTGTGTGTGTAATGATTGGTGTGTTGTGAGCTGTGTGGTGTGGTGTGTGTGTGTGGTGTGTGTGTGGTGTGGTGTGTGTGGTGTGTGTGTGTGTGTGTAAGTGTGCGTGTGTCTGGTGTTGTCTACGTGTGGCTGGCATAAACATGATGGAAATTTTTTATACAAATTCGATATCTGCAAACCTTAATAAAATAACTTTCTTCATAAACACATTCTTCCAGTCTGCTGCGCGAATTAAAACTATAATAATTTATATTTCCGTTTAGCTTCGACAGGCTGCTTGTCAGTCTTTTGTGAAGGCAAAGATAGCTTATCAACTTCTCCGAATAAATGAGTGATAAATTGTCATGGCGGACGCGGCTTTTTTCAAACATAAACGTTAATCTCCTTTTCGGCGAACAAATCCAACTTTTGCAAATATGCGTGTTTTTATTGATTAAGCATTTTTTTTTTTTTTTTTTTTTGCCTTGAGTTTTCAAAGTAATGTAAAAAAAAATAAAAAACAAGAAAAAAATACAATCTCACAAACAGGGATATTTTATACTTGTATAACGAACGCAGAAAAAAACAAAGATAAATGAAGCGAGGAAGACATATCCAGCTATGAAAATTATTTTTGTTGTTGATGATGTTTTTATCTTCATCTAGATATATTTGATAAGGTTTCTGCTCCAATATGCCTGGTATTGTGTGAAAATTGGGACCTTTAATAACACAAAAAATTATGGTGATAAAAAAAATATACGTGTTTCGGCCTACAGTGAGGTTAATACCATTGTTACCACAGGACGGTTTACTGTTTACTCTTTAGGTTTCCAGATAATTTGATCACGTTACATTTTCTTGAAATTAAATAGGCATGAACCAGTTATCTCTCTCTGATCACGCTGGCCCATCGACATTTTTTCTTTTTTATTACTTAGTGAACATTTCTTATATATTGCAGGAATATATGGGAAAATGGATGCATCTGGTAACTCAGCATATTGTTTTTTTATCATTTCCTTATCAGTTGAAAGGGACCCTCGAGACTCATTGTTCTGAACACTGCACTGAGATAAGGCGTAGTATAAGGGACGATTAAGTATAACAACCACATCTACCGCGAGACAGTTTGTTAAGGACAAGATTCTGTGCACACGGCCAACCACGAACCTCGCCCGTCGTGGTAGGTGTTCAGTCATCTTTTATTTAGTTGCGCAGCGTCAAATATATTGATGAAGTGCCAATAATATTTCATGTGCTGTTAATTAGCCCTTTTTCGCTTTCTTTCTCGCTTTTTTTCTCATGTATCCCTCTCTTTGTCTGCTGCTTCCTACACCTGTTCTTCGCTCTTCTCTCTCTATCTATTTTGATCTATTAAGCTATCTCTGTGAAGGCCGTACAGCAATGGAAAGACAGTAAAGCATCGGATTACAGCTACCGTCGAAGTGTCTCTTCCGAAACGAAGATCAACAGATACTGAGATTTCCTCTGAACTTGGCAGATGCTATAGTGATTCTTCTGTGAACTAAACCAGAGGCCACTCTAATATATCTCTTTACCTGTCTGTCTAGCACTCTCACTCTCCCTCTCCCTCTTACTCACCCCTCTCTTATCCATCCCTTTCATTATTTTCTGTTTCCCTTTCCCTCTCCCTCCCCTACCCCCTATCTAAAATGTGAGACAAACATTACTACACATGCAGCCACTGCTCCTCAAATACACCTTTCTGTTTCCCCTAATAAAGTCATTGACTTTCTGCATAATCCCATCAGGTTCATTCTGAAAGGTCTTATATCACTGAAATAGATCTTAATTGTTGCCATAGACACGGCCAGGTACCTCGTCAGGAAAGACCGGATATAAATAGGATGTGCCTTATATATCTATGGGCACTGTACATACTGATTATTGTACTTACATCATTATGAGTGTTATTACTTCCATTATGCCTGCTTTTGATACTGCACACTAAGGTCTGATTATTAATGCTGTCATGTTAATCAATTATTTCTATCAGGGTTTTTGATTATTGTTTATCGTGCTTGTTACTACTGTTATTGAAAGGTATTATATTGTAATTATTACATTGTCATTATTATCATCATTGCTGTTATTATCATTATCATTACTATTATTATTAATAATACCATTATCATTTTAACTATAATCATCATCATCCTTGCTGTCATTATCATTATCATTATTATTATTAATAATACCATTATCATTTTAATTATTATCATTATTATTATCATTATCATTATTATCATTATTATCATTATTATTATCATTATCATTATTATCATTGCTATTATCATTATTATTATCATTATCATTATTATCATTGCTATTAGTATCATTATCATTATCATTATTATCATTGCTATTATTATCATTATCATCATTGCTATTATTACTATTATCATTATCATTTTCATCTTCATCATTATCATTACCATTATTATTATTATGATTATTATTATCATTAGTATTATTACTATTATTACAATTATCATTATCATTAGTATTATTATTGCAATTCATCATCATCTTAATTTTCATCGTCATCATTTTCATCATCATTATTACCATCATTATCATTATCGTTATCTTTATCAGTACCTTTATCAATATCATTATCATTATCAGCATCATCATCATTATTATTATTAATATCCTTATTATTATCAATATTGCTTTTACCATTATCATTATCAGTATTATTATCACAATTATCATCATCACCATCATGATCACTTTCACCATCATCATTAGCAGCGGCATTATCATTATTATCGGCAGCAGCGGCAGAAGCATTATAATTACTATTATCATAATTATCATCATCATTAACATTATTATTTCTAGTATTACCATTATCAGTATCAGTATCATTATTGCAATTATCTCCATTATCATCACATGTTTATTCTCATCGTATAAATATGCAACACAAGAATATACAGATATATCTAAATCTTGATATTACTACATGTTGTGCATAAGCGATACACTCTTATTAACATTGATTTTCCTGGAGTTACTGAATTATTGATAACGTTCAACGGGTAAAAAGATGTAAACAAGTGCTTACGTAAGTGCCGCATGGATTGTCAACAATTGGTATTAGGAATAATGTTTAAATATATTTTTATTGTTTTTTCTTCTCTTCAAAATCAAATATGTATTTATATCCTTAATATGTGTTATTTGTACACAGGTACGTGGATGCAGGTAAGGCTATGTACGCCCATGCGCGCGCAAGGCTGAGGACTAGAAATTTCAGGGTTCACAGATGTTGAGGCGGGCACTAGCTCGTCGCAGGGGAATACAGCCACGTGCAGCGGGCTTTTCTCTAGTATATTTCTGTGCAGTGGTCGTATCCGTTGCTGGATTTTATTCTTTTTCCATATACCTTTCCTTGATTCGTACAGTGTGAGTATTCGTGTGTGAAAAATAATTTATGCCCGCGCGCCCTTTGTGTTTGTCGTGTTTGTATCTTCGTGTCGAAATAATGTCTGGACTTTATTATGCATTATGTATGTAACTTGTTGACTGGAGTGTACATTCATAGGTTCGAGGTAAGTTGTTCGAGTTAATTTTGATCTTCCTAAGTACAAGTAAGTATCGAGACTTGGCCCTCATCTCGCTACTTCTCTGGAAATACCAATACTCACTCTTGTATCCATGTCATATCCCCACACTTCCTTTCTCCCTACCCCATTAGCTTGCAGTCAGTCAAACTCAACTCAACAGTATTCCTGGACTCGGGAACCTGTAGCTCGGGAGGGGGGCGAATAAGATGTGAACAAGATATGATCCACCGGACCAATTACTATAGAAAACTACCGCGCAATGAGGAGTGACTATTCTATTTATTCACCAATCAATCGAAGAACAGGAAATAAATTTACTACGTCTCGCTTTAGTTTATCAGTCACTATAAATTACATTGCTTAATGCTACATGCATTTTAATGATCCAGTTGCACGACAAGGAAAACTGATCTGAAGTTCATTCGCTTTAAATAGATTTTTTGACGATGTATAATACGAAAGTTCTTAGGAATTCAGTAAGCCATCCCAGGCATTAACAAGCGTTCGCAACTTTTAATTACCTTTATTAGTCTACTTATAGTAATCTGCATTATCTGATTTGACTGAGGTCGATATAGCAGCCGATCACATTAGGAGCGCAGGCTCTCGCGAGACCGGTCTGACTCTCCCTTCCTCATACCGCCGGACACTGAGGCGCAAATATCCGCAGAAGTAGGAGCACGTCAGGGAGACGATGTGCTCCCGACCGCGCATCAGGTGGGAATGATGACATGTGCTGAGTCAGACCCACGAGAGATAAGACCTACACAAACGTGGCATGACCTTACTATACTTATTTCGACATTGTGCCTGGCGACGTTGGGCAAAAACACTGGGTCATGGGAAGCAAGAGATAAGCAGACCTGGCTACTCCTTTCTTTCGCCCGGGGAGACGTAGGGTTTTCCATGGTGTAAATAAGGACTGATGTATAAAATTACCGAAGAGAAATTATAGATATCATTATGTATTTACAAAGTTCACTGTGTTATATATATATATATATATAATGTGATATATATATATATATATATATATATATATATATATATATATATATATATATATATATATATATATATATATATATATATATATATATATATATATGTATATAATGTATGTGTGTGTGCATATATATATATATATGTGCTATATATATAAGATATAAAACATATATTCGTATATACATACATAAACATATATGCATATATATTATATATATATATATATATATATATATATATATATATATATATATATATATATATATATGTGTAGTGTGTATGCGTGTGTGTGTGTGTGCATACGTATGTATATACATATATACACACATGCATAATATATATATATATATATATATATATAATATATATATATATATATATATACGCATATATACATATAAGTGTGTTTGTACAGCCAACAAAAGCAATGTCGCCTCTCCAGACTTGGCTCGGAGATATGCCCTTCTTGCCCTGAAAGGTGGCCCACGTTCAAACAACCTGGACATAGTTAGGGAAGGGGGGGGAGGATGGGGGATCTGGATTCGCTAGGCAAAGCAAGGAGTGAGTGTTCGGCTATGTTTTAGTCCCATCCTATCAAGGCTAGCGTCCGCAACCCCAACCCCCTCCTCTCTCTCACACACACACACAGTGTAATATTTGTGGTCGTGAATAATGCATCGTCTCAAATAGCGCCTCGAGCTAACAAACCTTAATAAATGGCTTTGGCCACAAAAATCGAGGGCAATGGGGTGTAAATATTTAGGCATCGATTACATTGTTTTCCTTTCATTTCGTTTAGGTGCCTCCTACCGTCTACGAACCTCCAGTCGCGTTCATGGATCTCAAAGCACGGTTTGGTTGGGGTCAGCTTGATTTGGATGGGCCACTTATAACAGTATTTATATTTATTATATCAGTTTAAAGTTTGTTACAAATTAATTTAAAGTGCATCGTAAGTCAAGTTGGTTTGTTATAATGTTTCCGAAACTGTTGGTGAAAATAAATGATGTGAAATGAAATCCAGTGAATGTGTGCAGTGGTGCATTGATATAACGATACTAGGGTATATAAGATGTAGCATGTAGGTGCTGCGAAACTTATACTGTTAACATATTTAGCGTCAAAATATTGGGTGACAGTCTTTGGATCTGGGCAGATTGGGGACTTCCCAGAAAGCCCCTTCCCGGCTCACGTTTGCTCACGTACCCCGCGAAGGCCCGAGTCTAGCTTCACTCTGCACAAGGCTAAGGAAATATTCCCTTTGCTTTGACTCTTCCTTTTCTTCCGCCTTTATTTGTCGTTTCAGCGGCTGCTGTCCAACACCTTGTCGGTGTCCCCCCTCCAAACTATTCAAGAAACCCATTGCTTTCGATATCTCCTGTTCAATCCATTTTTTACATTTTCATTTCGCTATTTTTGGTAATGGAATAATTGTAAACATTTGGGAAATGTAATGGTGTATGAAATATCATGATTATTATTCTGTTTTCCAAATAACATATCAAAAGTTTACCAATATCTGAATAGCGGATCCAGGTGATATAAGACGGAGGAGAGAGAGAGAGAGAGAGAGAGAGAGAGAGTAGCTGTTTAGGATAATGCAGAGCCATATATTAATATATGGCTATTTCCGTCTGACGAATATTGATATGAATTGTCAGTTCCAACAGAATTTAAGGATTTTTTATATAGAAAATGAGATAAGGAATAAGATGTGATAAGATTTCATGATTATTTTCGAAACGATATACGACATTTCTTAAGGAAGGTTTCCAATCTATCCATCAAATTAAAAACTAAACAGGAATAAAAGCGATCCTTCTCTCTCTCTCTCTTCCTATATATTTCAGTCATTATTGCACTTCGCCTGATATCCGTAATTTCCCTCCTCCTCGCATTCGAAACTCCATGACTGTGTCCTAGTTGTTTGAACGTAGGCCTCCTTTCAGGGCAAGAAGGGCACGATCTCTCCGAGCCAAGTCTGGCGAGGCGACATCGCGATTGTTGTTGGCTGTACACACACACACACACACACCATATAGTGTGTGTGTGTGTGTGTGTGTGTGTGTGTGTGTGTGTGTGTGTGTGTGTGTGTGTATGTATGTATGTATGTATGTATGTGCGTGTGTGCATTTTGATCATTACCATTAATTGCAGTAGTAGTTCCACTGTTACTATTATTGACATCATTGTTACTGCTATTATTTTCCTCTTCATTATTTTCATCATTGTTTTTTTCTGCTGTAGTTTTACCTGTTCTCTCTCTCTCTCTCTCTCTCTCTCTCTCTCTCTCTCTCTCTCTCTCTCTCTCTCTCTCTCTCTCTCTCTCTCTCTCTCTCTCTCTCTCTCTTGATTGTTAAGATTTCTCATTTCTCTTAAACAATGTTATTATCACCGTCGTTTTTGTTGCATTTTCCAGATGAAGTGCCTCGGCAACCGCAATTACCCCCTGGCCGGAGTCCTCATCCTCGGGGTCGTGTTGTATGCTGTTTATTTCCCTTCTCGCGAGGTCTGGACGCCGCTCCAGGTCGCTTCCGACCCCTCCTTCGTCGCCCTCGTCCAGAGCCGCGACCCCCCGCCCGCCTTGCAAGCTGAAACGACGGGTTCGAAAAGCGTCTTCGAGGAAACGGCGACCGACCGTGGGATCTCCCCTTCCTCCTCTCCCTCCTCTTCCGCCGTCGGTTCGCCACGCCCCGCCAAGAGTCAGACGTCGAAGGCCTGTTCCTTGGAGGTGGATTTGGCTCCTTGTTCCTGTTCTCGGACCCTCACCCTCGAGGTCCCCGGGGCCTGTCCGGAGACGTCGGATGAGGCGCTGAAGAGGATCAAGGAGTCGCTGGGGCAGTCGACGTGCAGCGAGGCGGCGACGCTGAGGGGCGGCGGGCAGAAGGTGCGTCCGGAGAGGGACAGCTGGGAAATGGGTGACCAGCGGTGATGAGTCACTGCTGTCATTACCATTATCTTTGTTATCATTATTAAGGTTATTGTTGTTACTTATCATCATTCTTATTATCATTACTATTACTACTGCTATTATCATTACTGCCATAAGCAGTAACAATAATAGCAGTAGTAGTATCATTTTCATCATCACAACTATCATTATTATTTTAATTTTTACTACAATGAATTACCTACACTGTTTATATTAATATAATTGTCATCTTTACCATTTACCATTAAAGTCTTAGCCATGGCATACCATAGAATTAGTGATAAAGTCAATAAATATACGCTTTCTTTTCAGGTCGCAAGTTTCACAGTATATGGGCAGTACCCAACAGAGTACCACGTTGCCTTACGCCGGTTCCTGGTACCCCGGGTGGCGGAAGTGTACCCTGGGTGGGTGATGAGAGTGTACCACGATCTAAGTTACAGCAACGAGCAACAGAAGGAGTGGCTTTGTAACATCACCTGTTCACACCCTCACGTTGATTTCTGTGATGTCACGCGCTTACCTGGTGAGTTTAGGTATGGCGAGGCTGGCGTTCTGCAGGTGCGTTTTATTCCCAGGTGTTGCGTTGCCTTGATTTATGTGTTGTTGTTTTTGTTTTTTTTTTTTTTGGGGGTAAGGGTCGCTGATTTTTTTTTTTTCAGTTATCATGTGCAGTAGAAAATAAGGAAACGAAAGTTCATGCGTGTGTGTTTATCGATGTGAGAATATAAATATATATATATATATATATATATATATATATATATATATATATATATATATATATATATATATATACGCATATATACATATGTAGATAAATATGTAGATTAGATAGATAGATGGATGGATAGATAGAAATGGATTTAGATATATATGCATACACATACATACATATACATTTACATATATAGATAGATAGATATTCAACACACATTCTTATGTTTAGTTTTTCTTTTTCTAAATACAAATATTCAAACTTGTTAACGTGTCACAATTACTAAGCTATCCACAGATCAGATATGTGTGTTTAGAATATTAATTCAACTCAATTCAGTTATTTTCAATGTGAATAAGGCCGATACATCTGCACAATTTAATTAACCGAGAAATAAAAACGTGTGATTTGGAAAATGAATGGTAATACGATGATTTTCGACGTACCGAATTATAAAAAGAAAATGATTTTTTTTTATTCATTCCGTGCACCTTTTTCGACCCGATTGCCCAGTCTTTACGATTTTTTTCCTTTAACACATAAGATGCTACGATATTATATCTTTAACACGTAAGATCTAATGATTTTTTTCCTTTAACACATAAATCTGACGATATTATATTTTTAACACATAAGATCTAACGATATTTTTCCTTTAACAAGTAAAATATAACGACATTTTTCAATACATAAGATACTACGATATCATACCTTTAACACGTAATATAATTTTTTTTTCCTTTAACACATAAGATTTAATTATATAATATCTTTAACATGTAAGATCTAACGACATTTTTCCTTTAATACATAAGATACTTCGATATTATATCTTTAACACGTAATATCTAACGATTTTTTCCTTGAACACATAAGACCTAACGATATTATATCAATAACACGTAAGATCTAACTATATTCTTCCTTAACACGTAAGATCCAACACTTTTCCTTTAACAAGTAATATCTACCGACATTTTCCTTTAACACATATATAACGATATTATATCTCTAACACGTAAGATCCAACGATATTTTCCCTTAACTCGTAAGATCTAACGGTACATTTCCTTTAACATGTAAGATCTAACGGTATTCATCCTGTAACATGAAAAGCCTAACGCTATGCTCCCCCACAAGACCTGGGCGACATCCACACCGGGACGGGAACCACCTGGAGGTTCTCCGTCATGGGCGACCCTCTCGTGGACAACTACATTATCCGGGACTCTGACGCCCCCATTCTGCAGAGGGAGGTGGACGCCGTCGGCCAGTGGCTGCAACTCGGCACGGTAAGGGTTGGGGCCTTTTAGGTAGCATCCCCGAAACCCCTTAACTGTTTGATACACTTTGATACATGTTTGTCTTTTACCCGCATATTATTGGAACTTGGTGAAACGTCTTTTCATTTTGTATCATGTTTGCCCTTTCCTTTGAAGTCTGATACTCCGGCCAGGCAATCAGAGCGCCATATTTAGACATATTTCAGGCAGGCTCAGATAGGAATTTATATTTTCATTAATTACGAATCGCATCGTAGGTTTCTTGATACAAAATTATATTCTAGGAGTGAATAAAATGTTCCTATGTCTTTTTAGAAGTACATCAAATAAATGTTCATTCGATATGGGTAAAATCTGGCCATCATGATGGTCGCTGGAATGACATGATAAGAATTTTTAACGAGTCTCAATCATAGGACGTGGTATTGACTTCGGTGGGATGAATTTTAAAATCCCCTGTGCCTCTGTGATAAAACCTTACAGGCTTGAAAATATCAGAATAGATTGTAAATTTCTCTTATGGTAGAAACGATAAGATGCATAACCTCATGCAATTTCTACTTTTCATATGAAGAACAATGTAATAAAAATGACTGAATCTGAAAAATAAATTTGAACGTTTTCACAGCCTTGCGAAGCGAAAAGGAGTATGCATAAACCATCATACTTGCCGAGTAGTTAAGTACTTTTTCCCATTCTATTTGAAGCTTCTACAATATTTTGCGTGTAACCCTAGTATGCAGGTACGGCCTGCATACTAGGGACTTCAATGGTTTTCTGTTGACTTCTCTTTTGTGAAATCAAGAAAAATAACATCATTTCTTTCAAAACTTTGTATTTCAGTGCAAACCTCGATGATAATTATGTTTTGCAGCGACGATGATACAACACCAAATATGTATCAAAGAGTTTGGAGTTTCGGGTTGCTACAAAAGGCTTGTGGTAGCACTGCCAT
>NW_020870797.1:281675-291675 GCF_003789085.1 Penaeus vannamei
AAGGATAGATGGTGACGAATGAGAGTGTAGGGATTACATACCGTAGAAAGGGAGATGCATGCCCGTGCTGGTATCCAGGGAAAGGATAGGTATACAACGCAAAAACTCAACATGATCATAAAACTAATATGACCCTCTAGCGTGTTGAGCTTCCTAATATGGTGATCTATTTATGACCTGCTAGTCTTCGCTTCAAAAATATTTATATCCCTCAGTCGGCTTAACTATAGTCGATTATACTATATCCTTTATCCGACAAACCAGACACCAAAGGAAAATGGGTAAAATAATGTAGAGCTCACGTCAATCGCTCCCTCATATCCCGAATAAAGAATGATGTTAAACTATAATTCGTTCAATACCATACAAATTTTAGGAAAACATATTCCAATTTCTCCAATTTTAATTTTCGAGCACTCTGCTTCACCAACCCTCTAAGGCTGAGATGTTGGGAAGGAGATGGGCCTCCCCCGCCAAGTACACCACGCCCTGTTGGGTGGGGATATATGCAATTACGCTACTCTAGCTGAGATTTCGCCTAACAAACCAAAAACGGATACATCTATTAAACTATGGGATTCGTAAGCGAACTAACGGGTAATACTGAGATAAAATTTCTTATGACTTCCTTAAATGCATTGCACGATTTTTTTTTTACTCGGATATATTGAACAGGATAGTATGATTTTTCCCGTGGCTGTCCGCAATGAATCGGGTTCTCGTGGGGGAGAATCAAATACGGAATCTTTCGCTACTGTAAAAAGATCTGTGTAGATATGTTGTTTGTCTTCAATCCTTTACATAGTGTTTTTTGAAAGAAGCATTCTCCATTGAAGTATCTATGCACTGATGTGTTTAATAGAAAGCCTTATTCATTTCGCAAATAAAAAGAAAATCTTCGCACGCAGTTCGTGCTCTCAATCGCTCAACCCACATCACCCAACAATCACAAACAATGGATCTAAAACTCATATAACCTTAACCAAAACATAAAAATCTTAAAACATTCAAATCTGACCGCTTTACCCCTCCTTTGGTGTATCTGTATATTTGTTGACCTGCGTTCATTCCCGCGCACTGCCAGTGGATGGCCACCCGACAATTCCTCGCACACAGGGGGTAGCTTAGAAGCACAATAAGCGGATAAGCCACAATTTGACCGATGTCACAAAAGCCTGTCACAGCAAACTCTAAATTATTATCATTATCATCTCGTCAACAGGTGTTACCCTGGCTTTTTCGTGAACGCTACCGTGCCTAACGTAACGCAGCAAGCCATCTGTTTCGGCCAGCTGGGAGGCTGGGTTCTTCAGAGTGACTTCGTGGACTGCGAAGTGGCACCAGGTGAGAATTGGCCCTGGGGTTGATTTTCTCTTGTGAAAGAAAAGACCCTGTTATTTTATGGATTTGTTGTTTCCCATAATTTCTTCCTTTGACTCATGTCTTCGTCTCTTCTCTCTCTCTCTCTGAGAATAGACAAGACTTATATGCACTACCATTAATTCTATGTTTAGCTTATTTTCATATGTACTGCAATATCACTATTTATGTAAAAAGAATAACCAATGTAACAAATTGAATAAAGTATTTTGAATTTGAATTTGAATTCTCTCTCTCTCTCTATCCTTCCAGTCTGCAACGCAGACGTCCTGCAGAACATCGAACCTAACCTCATGCTGAAGAACGACTCTACGGCCGAGTCCTTCCACCTGAATGGGAGCATCACTTTTACCTGCCCGGAACCCATGGCATTCTACCCTTCTTTGGCCAGAGAGATGACGGTCAACTGCACTTATAACGAGAGCCAAGATGGGTACGGCTTCACGCCGCAAAGCCTTGATTTGTGTAAAGGTGGGTGGGTGTGTTTTTTTGGAGTTGGAGGAGGGTGGGGGGGAGTTGCTGGAGAGAGAGGGATGGGGATGGGTTAAAGGGAGAGGAATGGGTAGGGATAGTAGAGGGGAGAGGGATGGGGTGAGGAAGAAGGGGATGGAGGAGGAGAGGGGATGATAAGAGAGAGGATGGTGAGGAGAGGAAGAAGGAGAAGTTGAACGGCATGGGAAGGGGAAGGGAGAGAATGAGGGTGAGAGAGAGAGAGAGAGAGAGAGAGAGAGAGAGAGAGAGAGAGAGAGAGAGAGAGAGAGAGAGAGAGAGAGAGAGAGAGAGGCAGATAGAGTTAGACAGAGACAGAGAGATCATACTATATACTACACATCGACATCATAACCAAATCAATCACTGAATACTATGGCATCATCAACTAGAAACCAACACATTCTTCCACGAACAGCCACGGTCAAACCTTCTGCCAAACCCGTCTCGAATTCAGTCTCGAACGTCCGCTTCATATTACGTTTTTGTATAGGAAAAGCAGCGGATTCGAAGCTTCAGTTCATGACGTCACTTTTGTCCGAGACTTCAGATCATGACGTCACTTTTGTCCGGTTTCAATTCATGACGTCACTTTTGTCCGAAGCTTTAGTTCATGGCGTCACTTTTGTCGGAAGCTTCAGTTCATGACATCACTTTAGTCCGAGGCTTCAGTTCATGACGTCACTTCTGTCCGAGGTTTAATTCAGGACGTCACTTTTGTCCGAAGCTTCAGTTCATAACGTCACTTTTATTACAAACTCACGATCCCTTCAACCTCTTGGTAATAAAATGTTTAAAATTTTGACTCATAAAATAGATTATATAAAAAATAATGAAATAAAGTTTTATCCTTTTTATTATAAATGGGCACACTAATTATTATCATCATTATTATTATTATGATTATTATTTTAGTAATTATCGCCGTAATTATCATCATTATTGCAGTTATAAAGATTATTATCCTAATTATTATTGTCATTTTCATCATTATAACTATTCTTATAATGATAATAACAATAATGACAATTCTATAAATAAAATAAAATAAAATGTTTAAAATGCTAATCAAATTCTGCCCCTTCTAGTATGCCGACTCACGCCGGTTGTCTTCAACGCAACGACAACGTGGATGGAGAACATGACTTACGTTGTCGATGATGCTGTGAATGTCACGTGTGCAGAGAATAAAACCTTCTCCCTGGGGAGTGACCAGGTGGGAATTCTGTGCAAGGAGGTTGGTTGGGAAGTACCTCCGCCATGCCATGACGGTGAGAATTTTGGCTTTTTTTTTTTTTACATTTTGAGTCTTCCATTGTGGAATATCATGCATGTTCTCGTGATGTGACGGGAATTTTGGCTTTTTTGTTTTTTACATTTTGAGTCTTCCATTGTGGAATATCATACGTGGTCTCGTTATGTGACGAGATTTTTTTAAAATGTATTATTATTATTATTATTATATATTTATTTATTTATTTTTTGCATTATGAGCCTTACGTTGTGAAATATGCATGGTCTCGTGATGTAATGGGAATTTCCTACTCTTGTGGTTATTATTAGGTATACGCAAGTGCTTCGATAGAATTTGATGACATCCGCCTACATTAGCTTTCGTCCTTCTTTTACTTAGAGAGAAATTAGCCAATGTTTAGTCCCATACTGAAAATAATGAAATGAAATATAAAAACACGCTAATTGTCCAAAGTAATATGAACCAACATCATGTTTATATCATGACCTTCCGGCATGTTTGCGTGAAATTTCAGCGCACAAAAAGGAAGAAAAAAGAAAGAGAAAATAAATACAGAATTAGTATGGCATTAATCATCCAAAATAACGAGGCGTATCTCATTTTCTTTCCGCATAGCTTGCACCGGCGACCCCCCTGAGCCCGGACGAAACATGACACAGCTCAACTTCACTTCTAACTTCATTGGCGACAATGTGACGTATGTGTGCGAACCTGGACACTTCATCCCAAGCGTAAGTTTATCGAAGTATTAATTGTATTTCCGAGGGATGAAATATTGCCTTGCACTGTTTTTCATATATAAATTGAAGGTATACATGCATTTTTTAATACTTATTGTGGATATATTTCAGTTATATATATATAAATCACACTGTTTGGTTCTTGATATTTTTCACGGTGACATGGTAATACTTTTTCTTCTACAAACCATAGCGATTGATTTATTAATGTTTCTTCTTTTCAAATTGTTCCACTCACCGATATTGTTCATAATAACATGTTGATATATATATATTTTCGTACAAATCTTATTGTTTGAATGATAGACATTTTTCTTCTTTTTTTCGTATTTTCCCTCTCTCAAAGACGTTCCCTGACCTGCTGAACGAGACGGCCGTTGTGTGCGGCGAAGACCATCTCTGGAGGGCGTCCGGCACGGGGCTGGAGTGCGCAATAAGTCAGTGACTGTGTTCATGATCACTGTTGGTATCTTAACCCTTATTATTTTTATCATTACTATTATTTTTATTATTATTGCTATTATTACTGTTATTACCATCATTATTAGTATTATCAGCATCATTATCATTTATTATAATGATAATACTTTAATTATTTATTATCACTATCATTACCATCATTGTCATCAGTATTAATAATATCATTATTATGTTTATCAATATCACCATTATCTCCATTGATATCATTATTATCACCAACAAATTTATCATTATCAAATCACTACTGTCATCTTCATCATCATAACCATCACTATCGATTATATCACTGATATTATAATTTCATTAGTGTAACAAATAAATTCCAACTACCTAGATAACAGTGTTATCTCCGTTATCATTAAAGCTATCAACAATACCAAAAACACTTATCTCCGTTATCATTAGAGTTACCAGTGATACTTTTGTTCCATTAAAACACTTTTTTCTTGTAACAGTTTGTGTGGAGGATCCTGTGACCCCCCCACCTCCCGCGATCTTATCCTGGGATGGCCAGAATCGCACCTATGGCACAGAGGTAGGGTGCTGGGCAAAGGGTGATGGGCAAAGGATGATGGGCATAGGGTGATGGTCACAGAATGATGGGCATAGTGTGAAGGGCAAAGGATGGTGAGCATAGGATAGTGCACATAGCCTAAGGAAAATTGCAAATACAGTATGTTCATATTTTGTGTGTGTTATATCTGTATACAAAACACATACAGACACATAAAATCATTACATGAACACGCATACACACACCTAAACGCAAATAAAGGCACACAAACACTTACATAGAGTACACATACACGGCCATACCTCATACGAATCACATCATATGATGGCTCATCAGGTGTTGCTTGAATGCCCCGACGGCCTGAGATTCGCGGACGAAAGAACCAACATATCTTTGACGTGTCAGGAAGACGGGAATTGGACACAGCCTGACCAAGACCTACTCATCTGCAGAATACGTAAGTCAGTGTTATCGATGGAGTTTTCCTTGAGGATGTTTTATTTATCTTTTTTTTTTATCATTTTAAGAAATATAATTTTTCCTGTTAAATTTGTTTTGTTTACTTCACTACTTCGGGCGATTATTATTTTTTTTTACATAATTTTTCCTGTTAATCTGTGCTTTTTACTTCACGACTTCGATCTTCACATTCTAAAGGGTGATAAATTGCCTGTGAATTGAATCTCCGTCTGACTCTCTTTAATGTTCAGAAGCCTTCTTGGGAAGTTACTGAAATGACCTGGATATTATCTCTCTTTGTGACTCTCTCCGACTCATTCTATCTATATCTATATCTATCTTTCTCCGCCTGCCTATATCACAGACAGCCTCTCCCTCATTTATTTCTCTCTCCATGCACTTTGTTTTTCCATTCAAACGCCAATACACTTCTAATCTTTTTTTCCTTCATCCAACTTCTTCAGGAGCAGAGGAGCCTCCCGAGAATGTAACGGGCGCCTCCCTCGAAGGACCCGACCCTCCCCACTGGAAAGACTCGGTCCTCAACTACACCTGTAACGATGGCTGGTTAACGACCTCGGGAGAAAAACAAACGACCGTCATGTTCACTGGGACGACCTGGGTGATGAAGGACCCTGACTTCGCTTGTTGGAAAGGTTTGGTAGATAGTCGTATCTGAGACTGAGATAGCATATATTATTTTTTTTCCCTATATGTCAATGTCGATTTACATTGTTTGGTTTAAAAGAAATGATGTGAATAAATAATCTCTAAAAATAACTATTCCATCGTCATCTAAAACCGCAGTAACTTCTCCATCAATTTATTGTGACTCAAGGGGACCTTCTGGTGATTTTTCGGCGATTATCGCCCCTCTTGCCGAAATTGACTTTAATGCATTTTCAAGGAGTCTCTAAGCCCCCGGTTCTCCCCTGAAAATTTCAAGGCCCGACCGTTATTTTTTAGGTGGTAGCAGCGATTTTCGATGTCGAACGAAATATTATTTTTTTTATGTTACCTTAGAAAATCGGCAATTGTGACGCAATGATTAAAGATAATAAAAATATGAGGTTATTTTCTGAAAGCTTATCAAATTTCACATAAGATGAGACAAACCTTCGTTTTTTCGGAATAATTTAAAAAATCCGGCAAGCGTCCAAAAACGACAATGAAGAAATTTTCCATATAAATAACTAAACATGATATGTTTTTCATATGGTGTATTTTCTTTTCTTTATGTTTTCATCATACATAGTTACTTTGATCTATGAGCAAAACATTTCGAAAATGCAAACCTCCCCCCCCCCACCCATGGGGGGTAGTTTTGCCAAATATTCAGGATCACCACCAAAATTTTATGGAATATTAATTAGGCTAAGACAAACCTCAGGTTAAAATTTTATTCATATCTGTAGATAACTTTTCGAGTTAGAAAAAAAAATTCCTGGATCCAAACCATGGTCCGCATCACCACCAAACTGCAATAAGCGTCTAAGTTAGGTTAAAACTCACTTTTGGTTAAAATCTCGTTAAAATGTGTTCATAACTTTTAGAAATATTAGAAAACACAAACTAATAATCAGAAAAACAACAAATAAACAATCAATAAACAAACAAAGAAACAAACGGAAGTAACAATATAAATAAACAAAAGGTCATGGGGTACACGAAAATTATCTATATGTGCTCATATACCTTATATACATATTTTCACATCGCCATGTAATTGTTTTTCGTCTTTCCACGGGGTCTTTTAGTTTAGTTTAGTTTAGTCCTTTATTTACCACCCTGGCTAACTGCACAGGCGTGGGCAAGCTGTAGTACATTTGATACATGGTCAAAGCATTATATAATAGTATTACAGTGTAAATCTAGATCATAAAATTATTACGGTCTAAAATATATCATTTAAAGGAAAAGAACGATCAGTAATTTATCTACTCATCTGTCAAGCCGGCATACGGCTTGGGCGTGGAAAGGCAATGTAACATTTGATGTGTGGTCATGTGATACTACATTCCAAATTTAGGATATAACATAATTATATCTTCCAAGACATCAGATGATATGAAGTAGTTACATAGTTCTCCATACCTCATGCTAGGTGGTCTGAAAGGCTGTATTACATGGCACTCTGAGATATAATGTACAAGTGTTCGCTTATATTCTTCATTGCATAATTTACACTTCGTTTCTTCAACATTACAGGCTGTACTGACCTGCCAGTACAATCTATATCCCAGCCTGATTCTTGCGGTCACAATATCACACTGTCTTGTTCTTGTTTTGTATAAACCATAGATGAAAACATCTTGCATAAACCTGTCATAGTGCTTTATGCTACAGCTTTCAGGCCGTTGAGAATTAATCAAGTCAGACAAGTCCTCTTTGAAGGAAGTTTTAATTATGTGTGAAATCCTAGCAAGAGGTACTCCAAGATCACGGGGTCTGAGAGTGAAATTTGGCTACGTGATCCCGTAGAGTTATTCCGCTGATTTAAAAAGACGATTTTCATGGTCCAAGACGGCCCCGCCGCGTGGGGAAAAGTATGTGTTCGGTACCCGTCCGACTGGAGAAAAGTTATTCTTTCGACAAATATTATACGTTGTAAAACCTCATTAGAGCATCAATAATAGGTATATGATAGATAATTATATCAAATACAAGTATTCTGTACATGATTTGTCATGTAAAATGTAAACATAATAAAAAGGAAAAAGATCGCGTTTTTTAGGTCCGTCATATTTTTACGCATAGCACACGTATAATCGGTCCGATTTTAAAGTATTATGGCTCATTTTGTAGCTGAATAATAGTTCTATTACATACTGCCATGAGGATTTGCAATATTTTCACGTGGTTCTTGTAAAAGTGACATATGTTTCCAAAATCTCCTATTAGGGTGTTAAAATAGTCACCTTCGGAAAATATTCACCAAGAAAAAAGTAAGGTCAACTTCTCAAAAATAATAGTAGAAAGATAGTTCTATTCAAACATGAAATCAGAATGGCTGTATGATTTTTTTTGGATTTTTGAGAAATTTTTAAAAATGGTCAATGTAGGCCTATAGACCCCCATATCACTGCCACCACTCCGCACTATACGTAAGATTTTGAGAAACCGTTACGTGCTGGCAATGTCCGCAAGACTTCGGAATGCAGGTAGATGATAGAGGATTATGGTGTAATAAGACTAATCTTATGCCTTGTTTTGTTGATATCAAGATAGCCTTGGAAAAATGAAGAAACGTAAAATGCCGATATCTCGGAACTCCACCATTAGGGGTGGGTCAAAGGATTCCGGGCACACCATATGTCCAAAATTAACATATTATGGCTCATTTTGTAGAAAAAATAAAATATCTGCAACTTGATCGAGAGCGTTTTCGCAGTTTTTGCCTGTACTTCTTGTAAAAGTGGTCAATGTAAGAAAATTTTTACCTTTTTTTTTTTTTTTCTTGAAGTCCCCAACTTCAAAAATTCACAAAAAAAAATTGAAGTCGAAATCGAAAAAACGCTCTCGATCAAGTTGTAGATATAAGGTAGTTCTGAGCAAAAATCAAATAAAATTGAATGTCTTGCCGTTTCTGAAGTCGGAATCCTTTGACCCAGGTGCTGCATTTTCAAAATGGCGAATTTCGCATTTTTCCGTTTTTTGACAATAATTCAAAAACTGTTCGGGCGATTTCGAAAAAATCGACCGCAGGCAATGGGAAGGGGCCCAAATAAAAGGGTGTGAGTTTCATCAAAATCGGCAAGATAAATCGAAAAATCGAAAAAAAACAGACGGTCCCCTCAAAGCCACAATAACCATTGGGCCTTCAACTTAAAACCACCGGAACAATCCTTCCATCACTTTCCCCCCAACGCCCAAAACCACAATTATCCCTCCATCACCTAACAACCGCAATAACTAATCTTCCATCAACCAACAACCACAATAATCAATTAACCATCACCTAAACAATCGCATTAAACGTTCCTCCAACAACTACAGTAACTGAACCTCCATCAACCACATCAAACACTCCTCCACCGACTTTAAAAACCACCTCAACCAACGACCAACCTACTCCTAAAACACAGTGGCAGAAGGACCCCCGGAGAACATCACCGACGCCACGCTTGAAGGACCAGAGGCCCCCTACTGGAAGACCGTGACCCTCAACTTCACTTGTCACGAAGGCTACTTAACCACCGGAGGGGAAAAGTGGACCAATGTCACCTTTAACGGGACGGACTGGGTGTTGGGTGATCATGACTTTGCCTGCTGGAAGAGTAATGTTGAATTTAGTTTACTCTTTACCTTTGTCGTTGTTACCTTTATTTTTGTTGTGTAAAATAATGATGTCGATTTGTCCTTAGATCATTATTAGCATTAGCAGTATAGTTTTAGTCGTTGCTGTTGTCACTTTAGAAGAGTAATGTTGGTTTGTTGATTTGTTCACTTGTTATTAGTTTTATCATTGTCGTTATTTTCATTACTATAGTCACATTGAAGAGTAACGTTGATTGCTTTGTCATTATCGCCATTATCATTCTGTTACATGAAATAATATTTTAAACCTCGACAAAAAAGAAAGAAAAAAAATTACCTGTTAAGCAATGTATTTAAAAATACGATGTCTATTTGGACAAATAATGGTATGTCTCTAATATGTATTTTCCTTTTTTTTAAGTAAGG
>NW_020870797.1:301675-304175 GCF_003789085.1 Penaeus vannamei
ATTGTTCTTTACGTCATGAAAGTTTTAAAAATTTTAAATCCAGCAATTGTTAAGACAGATCAACGATAGACGTGGTAGTCAGTGGCTAAATGCATACACAGCAGACATTTGGCGCTTAAAGACGCTTGGAACAGATTATTTGTATCTCATTATCTGTATTTAATTGTACTGCATTGCTTATACATTGGGTAATTGTTACCTAGAGCAATGCACCCTCCAGAGACAGTCCCAAGCTCAGGGTATCATGCGAACCAAAAAACCCAAACTTTACCTTTCTTAATTTCTATTTATTCCCTGGACAGAGGGAGGTAAGCCCCACTGTACCCCATCTCCCATTTTATTAGCGCTTCGTACCTACTTATAGAAAGCGGACATTATTAACTCAGAAGAACAATATGTAGGCAGTTCGAGAAAGTTTGGTTTACGATCAAGAAACTCTTACTATATGGTAAATATTCCTTTATTATGACTTTCAACCTAACAATAGAATAAATACAGATTTTCTGCGTAAGGATAATCCCTTTTTGCAGACCAGGTAAATGTCAAACTATCAAAACCATATCTTGCTATGATTTTTAACAGAAGGCATGTATATTACAACAAGATTATAATACATTTGTCTTTTCTGTAAGTTAATTTCATCATCTAAAGATATCTTCCTAAACAGTGATGCTGATGTTTTGGGGTAAAATACAGATGAATCAGGATGTAGAGCAGCACCAGGGGAAGTATTTGTTTTGCCTCCGTTTGCGAAGAGCTGCACAGTTAATGAATGTCTATCCTGGAAATCTCACCCTTGGTTAGTCATCTAACCAAGGTAAATACTCACGTTCTAGATATATAAAACAGAATGACGCCTCTGTTACTGACCCTCGTTATACATGATTCTAAACACGGTATATACACTATGAGAGGCTCAGGCTAAAACTAGGCATATTTGATAGGGAGAGCAGACCGTGAGATAGTGGAACGTACCGGTGTTTGGAATATATATATTTATGTATGTATGCATATACATAAATATATGCACACATACATATATGTGTATATATACATGTGTGTGTGTATGTATATGTATATGTATATATATGTATATATATACATATACATATATATATATATATATATACACACACACACACACACACACACACACACACACACACACACACACACACACACACACACACACACACACACACACACACACACACACACACACACACACACACACACACACACACACACACACACACACACACACACACACACACAACACACACACACACACACACACACACACACACACACACACCACACACACACACACACACACACACACACATATATATATATATATATATATATATATATATATATATATATATATATATATACAAACACACATACACACACACACACACACACACACACACACACACACACACACACACACACACACATATATATATATATATATATATATATATATATATATATACATATACATACATACATATAATATATATATATATGTATATATATATACATATTTATATATATATATATATATACATATACATATACATACATATATATATATATATATATATATATATATATATATATATTATATATATATATAACATACACACACACACACACACACACACACACACACACACATATATATATATATATATATATATATATATATATATATATATATATGTTATCCCATATATATCATAATAGACTTGTAGGCTCTTGTGAATCATATATATGATTTGAAAAATTATAAAAATAAGAAATTAAAGTAAAATAGAAATCAATTACTATTTTTTCCAATTTCTGAAATCAATATTCACCCAAATCTTTTGCTCTGAGTGTATGTCCTGTGCCACGCCCAACTGTTTCTGCTGGATATTCATCTCGCCATCACTTTATCCAAAACCCTTCGTTCTACAGAATAATCATGGAGAAGTTCCTCCGCCATGATGCTATCATGAATATTGACTTCAATATACCATATGTCTGCTCTATGATCACACGTGTTCTGGTGTGACTTCCGGTGTTCTTTGATTCAATATTGGTGTCAAGGGATATGGCTCTAGCTGATAATCACTATCGCCTATCAGACAGAGAAACAGTAATATTAAGTAATGATTTACTAATTCACTGTGCTTTAATGTGTTCAGAAAAGTTATGCCAAGTCTGGTGCATAATTTGTTTATACCTGAGGTAATTATTTTTTGCTCAATTAGCATGCAAATGTCGGAGTGATTCCTCCTCCCCTAATTCTTTTCTTGTATAAAAACAGTATCTTCTGTTAGAAAATTAGAAAAATATTTGGAAATTACAGCCGCAAACCATGAACGTTGATTTATCTCAGCCCCGCAATACCTTTTTTTTTGTCAGGTTCTATCAGAAAATTGTCAAGCCTCTTACCTTATAAATAATTTCTCCAGATTCGTCTGCCTCGAATCAAGTACATAGATCA
>NW_020870797.1:316675-319175 GCF_003789085.1 Penaeus vannamei
TCCTATTCTTCATCTTCTTCTTCCCCTTCTCTCGCGTATCCCTCCCAAGTACAAACCAAACTTCTGTCCAAAGATCTCTTGCACCCTCCCCTTCCCTTCGCCACCAGCTTCGAGCCCTTCGCCCCTGAGCAGCCGATCCACCACGCCCCCGAGGACAACACGACCCTCCACCACCACCGCCTGAGCCTCCTAAACGACCTCCTTCACTGCCGCTACTTCAGGCACAAGGACCTCGTCGACCACTTGGCCAGTCGCCCGAGTTTCCTGCTACACAACTCTTTCCTGAAGTCGCGCTGTCCTTCTGTCCTCGAAGGATGTCTCAGGAACGGGACTTTCATCAGCCATGTTTGTCGCGAAGCCTCCGTCCACTTCCTGAAGGTAAAGGTGCTGTGAGTGAGGAAGTGGGAAGGAGGGAAGGGAGGAAGTGGGATTGAAGGAAGGGAGGAAGGAAGGAAAGAAGTGGGATGGAAAGAAGGTAGGGAGGAAATGGGATGAAAGGAAGGCAAAAAGGAAGTGGGATGGCAGGAAGGGAGGGAGGAAGGAAGGAAGGATGGAAGGGAGGAAGTGGGATGGAAGGAAGGGAGGAAGTGGGATGGAAGGAAGGGAGGAAGTGGGATGGAAGGAAGGGGGAAGTGGGATGGAAAGAAGAGAGGAAGTGAGATGGAAAGAAGGGAGGAAGTGGGATGGAAGGAAAGGAGAAAAGGAGTAAGGTAGGAAGTGTAAACGGAGGAAGGAAGGAAGGACAGAAGTGTAAGCGGAGGAAGGGAGGAAGTAAGTCAGTGTGTTAACGGAAGAAGGGAGGAAGGAAGCGGCAAGGAAGAAAAGAAGATGGAGGCGAGTATAGAAATGAAATGGAATAAAGAAAAGGACGTAGAGGAAAATCCGATAAACTTACTGAAATTGAATTAAAGATTAGTGCATATATATATATATATATATATATATATATATATATATATATATATATTATATATATATATTATATATATATATTATATATATATATATATATATATATATATATATATATATATATATATATATAGAGAGAGAGAGAGAGAGAGAGAGAGAGAGAGAGAGAGAGAGAGAGAGGCAGAGACAGACAGAGACAGACAGACAGACAGAGAGATTGGCATTACGTGCTAATATTTACGCGGCAGCTTGTGGCTACAGAAAAAGAGTCTTATTTACATGAGATATCGCAAAGTGAGTTATTAAAAATATGTTTTGACGATTGATCAGTCTATCCCATCCATTATACAATTATCTTCCTCATAAGGTTCTACGTCTGGACATAAGGTGGGTTCGCCCCTTGCTAGAAGACATGGATCTCGACCTTAAAGTCATCTACCTTGCGAGAGACCCACGTGCACTAGTTTAGTAAGTAGTGTAGACTGGTATATATATTAATATATTCATGCTAATAATCATTTCTATTACGAGTAACATAAAAAAAAGTAATGTATGCATAGATATTCGTACATATGCTGCTTTTTCTCTCTCACTCTCTTCTCTTTCTCTCTCTCTCTCTCACTCACCCCATCCTAATCTTCTCCCCCCCTCCCCCCTCTTCCCCTCCACTCCCTTCCCTCCCCAGCTCCCGGCGACAGGACCCTCGCTGCAACACCCAAGACTGCGAAGACCCCGTGCAGGTGTGCGCCGAGTTGCTGGAGGATCTGGCGGAGGTGCCCTTCCTCATGCAAGATTTCCCCGACAGGTATATATATATATATATATATATATATATATATATATATATATATATATATATATTATATATATATAATATAATATATAACACGTACACTTACGAATAAATATGAAAGTATCACCTTTTCAAGGGAAGCCATTAACGGGGATCTTGGGCTGTGGGGAGACAAGTGTTTCCCAGGTGTGATTAAGGGAAATTTATCACATGGACAGAAATTCTCTGAATTTCTCGCCTTTTCCACGACAGGATTTTCTTCTTCATCATCTCTTCATATTCCTCTTCTTCTCACTATAAATCTCATTCTTCTTCCTTTTCCTCTTTTTCTACTATTCTTCTTCTTCTCTTCATATTCTTCTTCTCGCTATAATTCTCATTTTTCTTCCTCTTATTTTTTTCCTATTCTTCTTCTCCCTATAATTTTTTTCTTCCTATTCCTCTTCTTTGTGTCTATTCTTCTTCTTCTCCCTATAATGTTCTTTCTTCTTCTCCCTATTCCTTTTCTTTTTTACTCTTCTTCTTCTTCTCCATATAATTCTCTTTCTTCTCCTTCTTCCTATTCCTCTTCTTCTTCTTCCTTTTCTTTTTCCTTCGTCTCTTTGCCGTCACCATAAAGGGACTTCCGTTGCAGCTTCAAATACATGAAATACGAGGACCTGGCTGTAGACGTCAACGGCACGGCGTCGCAGGACCTCCTGGACTTTGCCGAAATGGAAGGACCTTCCCCGGGATGGTTAGAAAGGGGCGGGGCGAGCGACGCGTTCCTCTGGCGAAAGGATATGGCCTTCGACG
>NW_020870797.1:324562-327062 GCF_003789085.1 Penaeus vannamei
AGTATGATATAGAAATATATATAAGTATATATATATTATATATACTATATATATATTATTTTTATATATGTATATACATATATATTCATGATTATATAATATATACATATAGGTAGACACTCATATAATATGTATTATATATATATAATATATATAGTATACATGTATAATAACTAATATACGATATATAACTATATATATATATATAATATATGGAATAATGAGTGAGATAGTGATATGGAGGTGGAGGTGTATGATTAGTATAGATATGTGTAGAGGGGACATAACGTATAGGTGATATATATATATAGTGAGATATCATATATATAGTATATATATATATATATATATGCGTGTTTTTGTTTGTTTGCGTATGTATCTGTGCGTGTTTGTGTGCTTTTTAATTTAATCACTTTCTCATGACACTAGCATACGTATTGCAGTCTTTGTCAATGTGATCGATATAAGTCCTTTTTCTCTATTACTTTAATCACAAGCATTACAGCTTCTTAAAGAATTAGCGCGATGCTTTTATCAAATCTATTTACAAAACAGTTTTTATCCTTTTCCGTCTAACATAAGAGACTTAAAGGATATTAGGTCTCTGTGTCTTTCGTTATTTTTCATATATACTTACTCACCTTTAAAATGCCTTATTTATGCCTCAATTATAAGTACACTCCAATATACAGATAACTTTTATAAGTCTCAACTGACAACACTTTTGGCGAGACCGATATTAAGTGCTAACAGGTAACGACTGTCGAGCGCGGATGAAAAATTATACAAACCACCTTTTTTCGTAAAATCCAGTGCTTGGCTCCTTTTTTCCCTTTGCAGTTGCAATACTAGAGCACAAATGATATGTACAGTACCGTTACGATACACTCGGGTCGAATACCGAAGGGAAAACAAGAGAGGGCAACTTTCGAGCGAGCGAGTTTCCCGACGGAGCGAGCGCGCGGCACTGAAAGGTTGCAGCGGCCGTGACGGAACGCTGGCGTGTCGGGGTCGACTGAGGGCCTGCGCTCGGAGTCCTGCTGGAGACCATCCTTCCTGGGCGCGCGTGCGCTCTCGCTCTGTGTCTGTGTGTAGGTACTGTCTGTTTAGCACTGACACTCACGCATGAGGATGCACGCATACACACACGTGCACGCACGCATATTTAGGTATGTAAAGCTATCTATCTATATCTACGTATCTATATATATATGTTTATATGTGTATGTGTGTGTGTGTGCGCGCGCCCATGCAATCACGCACGGCTTTGCTACATTTGGGGTTATAAAAGGTTATTATAAATGTTTTGAAACTCGTCTATCAAAGGATTTGATTTTTGTGATAATGATGAGGAAGACTATGGGTATGATGACGATGATATTGATAATGATGGTAATAATAAAAATGATAATAATACTGAGAATGAGAATGATGATAATAATGATGATGTTGATGATGATAATAAAGATGGTGATAATGATAGTAATAATGATGATGATAATAAGGATGGCAGTAAAAATAATAAAGGTGGTTATAACAAAATTTGTGATAATAGCAATTATATTATGATAATAATAGTGTTAATCATAATCATAATGATGATGACCACAAGGATGATATTGATAATAATGATAAGGATAACAATACTGATGATAATAGTGATAATGCTATTCATAATAACAATGATAATAATAAATATCAATGATCATATTACCAGTAATAATGACAATCATGATACAAAAGTAATGATAATGATCATGATAGTAATATTGATATTTGTAATCATAATGATGAGGAAAATTATAACAATATCAATAATGATAATTATAACATAATGATGATAAGGATGATGATGATGATAATCTATATCAAAATTCTGCTTGTGTTTCGTTCGTTCATTGCTTGTGTTTGCAGATTTCAGGTCACATTCTGTTGATGTGAAATGGATTGACAATGATATATTAATATCATTATCATTATTATTATTATCATCACTGCTGTTACCATTATTATCATTCTTAGAGTAAAGTACGTCTTAGAGGCTAGTAGTTAGACTTTTAGTTTATGCATATTTATCATTTACACGACTCTCCGAGAAGGAAGTTAAGGAGGAAAGTAGGACGAGCAGGGGAAAAGAAGAGGGAGAAGCAAGGGGATTTTAAGAAAGGAGGGAGAAGGAGAGAAGGAGGAGAAGGGGGGCTTAAAGAGGAAAGTAGTAAAGGGAAAGAGAGAAGGGAGGGAGAGGGCGCTTAGAGAGAAAACGGGAATAAGGGACAGAAGAACGTGGAAGAGGTTGAAGAGGGAGAGGAGGGAGATGGGAAGGGGCAAATTGGGGGCTTTAACTGGGAGCGGAGGAGTCGATTTCAGGAAGATTTGGGAGCGGGAGAGGTTGTGGCAGAGTGGGAAAGGGAAATATAGAGGGAGAGGAAGAGGAAAAAAGAAAAGGGAGAGCGGAGGCGAGAAGTAGACGAAGGAGGGTGAAAGAGGGAGAGAGAAGAGT
>NW_020870797.1:334562-339562 GCF_003789085.1 Penaeus vannamei
TATATATATATATATATCTATATATATATATATATATATCAATTAACTCATCTATCTATCTATCTATCTATCTATCTATATCTATATCTACTATCTATCTATCTATCTATCTATCTATATATATATTATATATATTATATATATATATATATATAGTATATATATATATATATATATAATTATATATTATATATAATATATATATATATATATATATATATATATATATATATATATATATATATATATATATATATATATATATATATATATATATATATATGTGTGTGTGTGTGTGTGTGTGTGTGTGTGTGTGTGTGTGTGGTGTGTGTGTGTGTGTGTGTGTGTATATGTATATATATATATATATATATATATATATATATATATATATATATATATATATATATATATATATATATATATATATATATATATATATATATATATATTATATATATATATATATATATATATATATATATATATATATATATATATATATATATAATATATATATATATATATATATGTATATGTATATATATGGATACATATATAGATAGAAAGATAGATGAGTTGATATTATGATGTATGTATACATATAGATATATATATACATATATATATACTATATATATATATATATATATATATATATATATTATATATATATATATATATATATATATATATATATATATATATATATATATATATATATATATTATATATATATATATATATATATATAGCCAGAGAGAGAAAAAGAGAAAGAAAGAGAGATACATATTTACACACCAAACCGAAAGTTTCTCTAGTATATAGCGAGGACCCAGCTCTACGGTCCTCTGCCTCGAAGCCAGAAGCCTGCACTTTGACTCGAGGACTTCAGTGGGGAGAAAAGTGTATTCTTTCGATGGGATAAAGTTCATTTAACTTCGAAAAGCTATGGATATCAGGTTGCTACCCGGATATCAATATTCGTTACTGGCAGACCGTTAACTCTCCAACTAAAACTATCGACATTGTCTGCTTCTCCCGCAATTACCATAATCAGATCCTTCATCACCATTGAAGGACAGCCCAGGACAGCCTGTCCTGGGTCTCCAGGCTGAGGAACGGGATGGTTAGGCGACCTCCTCCTCAGCCTCGATGGAGGATGACGCTCCTGCAAGGGGTTCAGCGACCTCCTCCTCAGCCTCGATGGAGGATGGCGCTCCTGCTCAGCCTCGATGGAGGATGCGCTCCTGCAAATGGGTTCAGGACCTCCTCCTCAGCCTCGATGGAGGACTGCAATGGTTCAGCGACTCCTCCTCAGCCTCGATGGAGGATGGCGCTCCTGCAAGGGGTTCAGCGACCTCCTCCTCAGCCTCGATGGAGGATGGCGCTCCTGCAAGGGGTTCAGCGACCTCCTCCTCAGCCTCGATGGAGGATGGCGCCTCAGAAAGGGGTTCAGCGACCTCCTCCTCAGCCTCGATGGAGGATGGCGAGGGGTTCAGCGACCTCCTCCTCCGATGGAGGATGCGCTCCTGCAATGGGGACCTCCTCCTCAGTCTCGATAGAGGATGGCGCCTCAGAAAGGAGTTCAGCGACCTCCTTCTCAGCCTCGATGGAGGATGACGCCTCAGAAAGGGGTTCAGCGACCTCCTCCTCAGCCTCGATGGAGGATGGCGCTCCTGCAAGGGGTTCAGCGACCTCCCCTCAGCCTCGATGGAGGATGGCGCCTGTTCAGCGACCTCCTCCTCCGCCTCGATGGAGGATGGCGCTCCTGCAATGGGTTCAGCGACCTCCCCTCAGCCTCGATGGAGGATGGCGCTCTGCAAGGGTTCACCTCCTCCTCAGCCTCGATGGAGGATGGCGCCTCAGAAAGGGGTTCAGCGACCTCCTCCTCAGCCTCGATGGAGGATGGCGTTCCTGCAAGGTTCAGCGACCTCCTCCTCAGCCTCGATGGAGGATGGTGCTCCTGCAATGGGTTCAGCGACCTCCTCCTCAGCCTCGATGGAGGATGACGCCTCAGAAAGGGTTTCGACCTCCTCTCAGCCTCGATGGAGGATGGCGCTCCTGCAATGGGTTCAGCGACCTCCTCCTCAGCCTCGATGGAGGATGACGCTCCTGCAATGGGTTCAGCGACCTCCTCCTCAGCCTCGATGGAGGCGCCTCAGAAAGGGGTTCAGCGCTCCTCCTCAGCCTGATGGAGGATGGCGCCTCTGAAAGGTTCAGCGACCTCCTCCTCAGCCTCGATGGAGGATGCGCCTCAGAAAGGGTTCAGCGACTCCTCCTCAGCCTCGATGAGGATGGCGCCTCAGAAGGGGTTCAGCGACCTCCTCCTCAGCCTCGATGAGGATGGCGCTCCTGCAATGGGTTCAGCGACCTCCTCCTCAGCCTCGATGGAGACCAAGGGTTCAGCGACCTCCTCCTCAGCCTCGATGGAGGATGGGCTCCTGCAAGGGTTCAGCGACCTCTCCTCAGCTCGATGGAGGATGGCGCTCCTGGGTTCAGCGACCTCTCCTTCTCGATGGAGGATGGCGCCTCAGAAAGGAGTTCAGCGACCTCCTCCTCAGCCTCGATGGAGGATGGCGCTCCTGCAAGGGGTTCAGCGACCTCCTCCTCAGCCTCGATGGAGGATGGCGCTCCTGCAAGGTTCGACCTCCTCCTCAGCCTCGATGGAGGATGGCGCTCCTGGGTTCAGCGACCCTCAGCCTCGATGGAGGATGGCGCTCTGCAATGGGTTCAGCGACCTCCCCCTCCTCGATGAGGATGGCGCTCCTGCAAGGGTTCACCTCCTCCTCAGCTCGATGGAGGATGGCGCTCAGAAAGGGGTTCAGCGACCTCCTCCTCAGCCTCGATGGAGGATGGCGCTCCTGCAAGGGTTCAGCGACCTCCTCCTCAGCCGATGGAGGATGGCGCTCCTGCAATGGGTTCAGCGACCTTCCTCAGCCTCGAATGGAGGATGCTCCTGGTTCAGCGACCTCCTCCTCAGCCTCGATGGAGGATGGCGCTCCTGCAAGGGTTCAGCGACCTCCCTCAGCCTCGATGGAGGATGCGCTCCTGCAATGGGTTCAGCGACCCTCCTCCTCGGAGGATGCGCTCTCAGCGCCTCGATGGAGGATGACGCTCCTGCAATGGGTTCAGCGAGCCTCCGCTTCGTTCAGCGACCTCCTCCTCAGCCTCGATGGAGGATGAGCTCTGAAAGGGTTCAGCGACCTCCTCCTCATGAGGATGGCGCTCCTGCAATGGGTTCAGCGACCTCCTCCTCAGCCTCGATGGAGGATGGCGCTCAGAAAGGGGTCAGCGACTCCTCCTCAGCCTCGATGGAGGAGGCGCTCCTGCAAGGGGTTCAGCGACCTCCTCCTCAGCCTCGATGGAGGATGGCGCTCCTGCAAGGGGTTCAGCGACCTCCTCCTCAGCCTCGATGCGGGCTCAGCCTCCCTTCGGCGACCTCCTCCTCAGCCTCGATGGAGGATGCGCTCCTGCAAGGGTTCAGCGACCTCCTCCTCAGCCTCGATGGAGGATGGCGCTCCTGCAATGGGTTCAGCGACCTCCTCCTCAGCCTCGATGGAGGATGGGCTCCTGCAAGGGTTCAGCGACCTCCTCCTCCGCCTCGATGGAGGATGGCGCTCCTGCAATGGGTTCAGCGACCTCCCTCAGCCTCGATGGAGGATGGCGCTTCTGCAAGGGTTCAGCGACCTCCTCCTCAGCCTCGATGGAGGATGCGCTCTGCAAGGGGTTCAGCGACCTCCTCCTCAGCCTCGATGGAGGATGGCGCTCCTGCAAGGGTTCAAGACCTCCTCCTCAGCCTCGATGGAGGATGGTGCTCCTGCAAGGGATTCGGCGACCTCCTCCTCAGCCTCGATGGAGGATGGCGCTCCTGCAATGGGTTCAGCGACTTCCTCCTCATCCTCGATGGAAGATGGTGCTCCTGCAAGGGGTTCAGCGACCTCCTCCTCAGCCTCGATGGAGGATGGTGCTCCCGCAAGGGGTTCAGCGACCTCCTCCTCAGCCTCGATGGAGGATGACGCCTCAGAAAGGGGTTCAGCGACCTCCTCCTCAGCCTCGATTGATGGCGCTCAGCGAAAGGGGTTCAGCGACCTCCTCCTCAGCCTCGATGGAGGATGGCGCTCCTGCAATGGGTTCAGCGACCTCCTCCTCAGCCTCGATGGAGGATGACGCCTCAAAAAGGGGTTCAGCGACCTCCTCCTCAGCCGACTCAGCGTCAGCCTCGATGGAGCTCCTGCAAGGGGTTCAGCGACCTCCCTCAGCCTCGATGGAGGAGCTGGTTCAGCGACCTCCTCCTCAGCTCGATGGAGGATTTTCAGCGACCTCCTCTCAGCCTCGATGGAGGATGGCGCTCCTGCAAGGGGTTCAGCGACCTCCTCCTCAGCCTCGATGGAGGATGGCGCTCCTGCAATGGGTTCAGCGACCTCCTCCTCAGCCTCGATGGAGGATGGCGCCTCAGAAAGGGGTTCAGCGACCTCCTCCTCAGCCTCGATGGAGGATGGCGCTCCTGCAATGGGTTCAGCGACCTCCTCCTCAGCCTCGATGGAGGATCGCCTGCAAGGGGTTCAGCGACCTCCTCCTCAGCCTCGATGGAGGATGGCGCCTGCAATGGGTTCAGCGACCTCCTCCCTCAGCCTCGATGGAGGATGGCGCTCCTGCAAGGGTTCAGCGACCTCCTCCTCAGCCTCGATGGAGGATGGCGCTCCTGCAATGGGTTCAGCGACCTCCTCCTCAGCCTCGATGGAGGATGGCGCTCCTGCAATGGGTTCAGCGACCTCCTCCTCAGCCTCGATGGAGGATGGCGCTCCTGCAAGGGGTTCAGCGACCTCCTCCTCAGCCTCGATGGAGGATGACGCCTCAGAAAGGGTTCAGCGACCTCCTCCTCTCGATGGGGATGCGCTAAGGGGTTCAGCGACCTCCTCCTCAGCCTCGATGGAGGATGGCGCTCCTGCAAGGGGTTCAGCGACCTCCTCCTCAGCCTCGATGGAGGATGACGCCTC
>NW_020870797.1:344562-347062 GCF_003789085.1 Penaeus vannamei
ATTATCATCATCATCAATATCACTGTTCTTATCCTTCTTTTAAACATAATTATTATCGTTATCATAATTATGAATATCAATATCATCATTATCACCATCATTATCATCATTATTGTTATTAACATATATTATTACCGTTATCATTGATATCATTACTATTATCATTACATCATTATTATCATCTTTACTATTATCACTATTATCATTAACATTTTTATCATTCTTGTTATTATCATTTTCATTATTATCATTGTTATTATCTTCATCTTTATCATTATCATAATTGTTATAATTATCATTATTATCTGTGTCTTTATAACTATAATCATTTTCATTTTCTATCATTATTATAATCATTCTTATTATTAGAGAGAGAGAGAGAGACGGACACAGAGAGAGAAAAAAATAGAGAGAGAAACAGAAGGAATAAATCAATAATCACACTGACAACTCCGACGTGAAAACCCAGCCGCGACGTGTCAGCATCCCTCCCTGAGCCGGTCTCCACAGAGGGAGAAAGGACCTTTACGGCGAGTATCCATCCCCCTGGTTAACTCTCGGGGGAAATGGACACCAACCATAGTTCACTTACATTTACACAAGAAAGGAGTCATGGCTAATGGCGACCAAAGCACTCCGGGTATATATGTCTCTCGCGGTTGACCCTGGCTGTATTTTTGTATTTTTATGATCTATTATAATGGCTGCGACGTATTTTCCTTATGCGAACAAGTAATTTGTCTTTTCTCGTTTTTTTCTTCAGAATCATTTTGAATTTTTTCTACAATTCTATATAGGACAAAATACAAAATATCCGGATATATACAACGACAAAATACCGTACTTAAATATCCCCTAAGTTAAGGAAGAAACATCTCTATCAAGTATAATTGTAAACCACCAAATGAGAAAGTAAAAAGAGGCAGAGAGTTCAAGGAAGGGAGAAATCGCTAAGGAGATCACAAGACACATTTCCTAACCTTTTCCCAGAACAACGTGTGTTTAAAGTGTGTGTATATTTGTGTGCGTGTGTGCTGACGTGTGCGTATGTATATGCATGTACATGTATATATATATATGTGTGTGTGTGTGTTGTGTGTGTGTGTGTGTGTGTGTGTGTGTGTGTGTGTGTGTGTGTGTGTGTGTGTGGTGTGTGTGTATATATATATATATATATATATATATATATATATATATATATATATATATATATATATATATAATATTATATATACATTAACCTTAGACAAACGTGTACGGGCGGTCTAGCGGGGCATCTCATAGAATAAGCACATCGTCTGTGTCATGATCAGAGATCTCCTGCGTCCCAGCAGCCTACCCCCCCCAAAAAAAAACAGGCAGAAACCATGTGGAAAAGAATGTTGACGCACAACAGCGCGGCATAAAACGGGGGAACTTTCGGCAGACGAAACACCTGCGCAGAGGTCGATTTCTATACTAAGACTTCCATTGTACAATGGTCTGCAAATAACTCATAGTAGTATATTATCATAAAGGAGGAATGCACTCATAAAAAAAATGAAAATAAAAAACACATCAACGGCTTTGCAAGAAACTTTTGCAGGCTTCGGTTCGTGCAGGTAAAAAGGCGCATCCAGAAAAGCCCGCCAACTTGACTGATAGATTACCGAAATTTGTCAACTTTATGGGAATTCGCTAAAGAGTTATGACGTAGACGGTAAACCGCTGTCTGTGCAATTGCCTCATTTTGCCTAACTATGCATAATAAGCTGGAAACGATTAGCGCGAAATGCTAATCAGAATCTTGTGCGAATAAGCCATTTTGAAACCTCGTCACAATATTAGCTCGAATCATGAGTGACTGAAACTTGGGTCTTTTTTCGTCTTTGTACGTTGAACATATAAGATGGCTACTTTTTATTTATCTTTCCACTTTCTTCATATTTATGTTCACATTCTACATATTCATATATTCTATTTATCTTTCCGCTTTCATATTTTTAAGAAATTCAAAGGTTAGCCATTCTCTATCGCCTTTCTTTCTTTAGATTCTAAGATTTTTTTCTAAATAAAAATGGACAAGATTCACTAGCCATTCCTAATCAATTTTGTTTTTACCTTAATTCAAAGAAGATGTCGTTAGTTAAGAGTACTTAAATACATGCACACACACACACACGCACACACACACACACACACACACACACACACACACACACACACACACACACACACACACACACACACACACACACACACACACACACACACACACACACACACACACACATACATGCACACATACATACATACATATATACATGCATACATACATACGTACGCTCACACGCACACACAAACATATATATATACATATATGCATTTATATACTTATATATACATATATATATATATATATATATATATATATATTATATATTATATATATATATGTATGTATGTATGTATACGTATACATATAAATGAGTTTATATATACAGATAGCTAGCTAATTTAA
>NW_020870797.1:362195-377195 GCF_003789085.1 Penaeus vannamei
ATCGTACTAGAGATTAACCTGTCCGTAGACTGTGTCAGCTCACTCGCACCGGTCACCAGTATATATAGCTTTCACACTCCACAGTTGTCATGCAGGGGCGTGGATCCCGGCGCGCGTTCCATTTATTTGGTCGGCGAGCGAAACCACTGGCAAGCTGAACTCCGGGCAAGTATAGGCGAATCCTTCTTCCTCTGGCGTGGTATTGAACTTGACCTTGGAGTCAAATTGTTAAATTAAACACTAATTCGGTAAATAACGGGTTCCGTCCCCGCAAGAGCCATTTTCAGGTAAATTAATTGGGTTGGAACCGCACTAATGGGAAAGTGCAAGGCTTTCATTAGCTACGTTGTTTAATAAGGTACTGAGAATTCATCTATTACGTTCATAAATCTAAGAATTTATATTTATTGCGTTCCCCAAACTTATGTTTCGCAGCGATAGTGGAAATTGTAACCCTCATTTAGAGCTGTTATTTTCTTTTTTTTGTTTGTGTTTTCTTTTTCTCATGTCCATGTTTTACCGGAGTCCCGGGGTGCCTAATTTGTTGTTTAGTACGGTTGAGGGAACGACTAGTATGGATTTTAATTACATTTTAAGGATTTGGAGTCTTCGAAGTTTTGAGTGGAATGAATAATAAGTTTAGTACGTGATTCTGCCTGTAGGCAAAGTAAGACATGGGGTAAACTTTCAAACATATTACATGCTGGATATCTTAATAATCCAATTTTTGATAGATAACCTTAAATATACTTTGGCAGTCTCGAAATTTAGCATGAATTCATTAAAAATGATCTACGGTGTTGATTCTTTTGTTATGATTTAGTGTTTTAAGGTTATTTTTCTTAACAGGGAACCAGTTTGATTAGTGTTTAACAAGTATGGCAAATGGAAATTCGAAGTTGCTAATCTTGCTTGAGTCATAAAACTCCTTAAGTCCATCAAGAATATTTAATTTTATTAATATCCTCGCAGTACTACACAAAGGCGGAAGAGTTGTTAGCACTCTAGTTCGCCAGCATACAAACAAACAATACGATCTACATCTCACGAGTCGTGGAATGAAACAAACACTCACATACACAACAACACACACAGCACATCGACACACACTTAGCAGACACATCTATTTTACTATAACGAACGAATCACAAACACGCACTACACATCACGATCAACAGATAGTAAAGTATATGGTATATGAAGAACGCAAGATAATATACAGGTGGGGTCTAGTATCTGACTATATGGTCTTGTAATTACCCGACATTTGTTGAATTGTAAAAAACTAAGGGAGACTCTCAATAAAGTAATTTGGGTATAAACCATGCAGCCACACATTTCAGCACACACCGCAACGACACACAGCAGCAACTGAGTCGTGCACACACACACACACACAACAAGACGCACGATGGAGAAAGAGAGAGAGAAGGGAGAGAGGAACGATCGAACGACGAGAAAGAGGAGAGAGAACAAGCAAACAAGCAAACAGAAGAACACAACAACACAGCAACCAGAGAAAAACACCCGAACCAACAAGACCCCGATAACCGAAGACAGAGC
Organism: Penaeus vannamei; assembly: GCF_003789085.1. NCBI lineage: Eukaryota > Metazoa > Arthropoda > Malacostraca > Decapoda > Penaeidae > Penaeus > Penaeus vannamei. The sequence continues at coordinate 363,759 of NW_020870797.1, forward strand.
CAAAAGAGGGAAAGAGGAGGAGAAAAAGAGCCGAGAGAGACGAGAAGTAGAAGGAGAAGGGAGATCGCAGGAGAGGGTGAGGACCGGAGAAAGACGAGAGATATATAGCACTGCCCGGTCTGATGAAACAGCAACAGCTCAACATCAGTAGATACATACAATACTGCTGATAAGCACATTCATTGCCCAACAGCGAAGCACAGCGACCCAAGTGCACACATCTAACATTCAGTCTACAGAGTCATCGACGAACACACAGACCACAAACATACTCAAGCCAATACCAAGTGCAGCTGATTCACGATGAGGAGTAGTGTTGTAGTGGGGGCAAGGAGAGAGAGACACACAACAGAGTGGAGAGAGAGGAAGAGAGAGAGGAGAGGAGTGATGAGGAGGTGTGGGGGAGCGAACGGGAAAGTACTGTTAGCATTAGACAGAGACGTGACATGTGTGTGTGGCTGGTAAATAATAGTATAGTACTATAAGTATAATATGTAAATATAGTGTGGTGTGGGGGGGATGTGTTTGTGTGTGTGATGTGCTCGAGTTTGTTGGCATGTGTTTGTGTGTGTGTGTGTACTAGTATATAGTATAATATATAGTATAAATATATAGTATATAATAGTATATATATAGAAGTATAATATATAGTATAAGTATATAGTATATATATATAGTTATATGTATGTTGTGTGTGTGTGTGTGTATATATATATTATATATATATATATATATATATATATATATATATAGAGAGAGAGTATAGAGAGAGAGAGAGAGAGAGAGAGAGAGAGAGAGAGAGAGAGAGAGAGAGAGACGCGGAATCATGCGGCAAGGAGGCTGTTCCTTTCCACCCTGACTTTGACCCCAGCTTGCCAGTACTGAATCACAGCTGACGTGAGTTAGAAAGGCTGGGACAATGCAACACTATAATCACTGGCAAAATCAACAAAAGCTCATTCTCAGTCGACTTAATATGTAAACAAGGTAACGAAAACTACGCAAGAGGGATAAGCAGCATTTCGTCATCGAGAAACAGTTTCCACTGGGCTGAGTCCAGGTAAAATGACATACACATTACATTAACACAACGTTACACATAAAAGAACACCATATCACGACGGTATAGAAGCTTGAATCTGAAGTGAAAAGTTTTTGAGTGTCCAACATATATGCTCGGTTGTTTCAGCGTGTTGCGTCAATGCCACACTCATGCCGTATCAGCGTCGTGTTTATGTTACGAAAGTGTCATTCGGGAACACAAAAGCATGACACTCGAGGAATATCAACTTTGCCACAATTATGTTTCGGACGAATAATATTTTCCCAAAAAGAAACTGATTAGGCAAAATACACTTAAAGGTAGAGAGCGTAAGATAATTACAATATACTTACGAATCAGAAGTTTTACTTGATCTTTCTTTAAGAAATTAATGGTTATGGTTTCGTGAATTGACAGTGGTTTCAAAATTAAGGCATACGTTACATCAGAAACAATGTCAAGCTGAGAATCCATATTAAAAAAGGGGGGTTCGCATTCCACATCAGAACAACGAAGTATGGTATGTAGCATCAAGCCACGCCCACTGTAGGTTTTGTTTATTGATTGTGTGTACACAAGTGTTTAGTCAACAAGGAATCAATTACTAATCCTACCTTTCTCATCTGATTAACCCTTTACTTAAATTTTCGTAAATATATTTTATCTTATATTATCAACATTGTTAATAACATCACAATAATCAAAATTCCAATAATAATAATATGATAACAGCACTGGTGTTAGTAACATCAGTAAAATAAATATTTTTTTTCCAAAAAATCAAGGAAATGGGAAGGTAGGTGAAGACACTGAACCTACTAATTGAGCAGTTCTGGACCCATCTGTGTAAATACATTTCACAAAACAAATAAATAGTGGACATCATTTGTTCGTAATGCCACTGAATTAATTTCCAATAGAGTTAATATAAAGTATCGGCAATAATATTTGACTAAAACCCGTGTCGCCATTATGACATACTATCCTCTTATCGTGGATCATGAACATTATTCATCGCGGCATGTAGAAAACGATATAAATGGGAATGGACATCTTTATAATACATGGTATGCATTTGATATCGTCTAGAATACATGTTTTTCAGACGAAGATATAATCGAAACATCTTGCAGTGAAAATATTGATTTTCCTTCATAATTTAGTTATGGGTTATCCACAACTCTAAATAATTCCATCATGTTTGCCACGACCTGCCATGCTGTTGACTGCGACACGGTTTTCCAGAATGCCGGCTTAGGGTTCCTGTGCACCTTTCTCACATAAATAAATGTGGCGAACTTTGATATGAAAACAAATGTACAAAAATAACATGCGAGATGATATGCGAAATTTACAGCAACTTGCCAAGGCTGAAGAATTCGATCTTCCTCGTATTACTAAATAACAATAAGTCATCAGTACTTTATCAGTGTGTGTGTGTGTGTGTGTGTGTGTGTGTGTGTGTGTGTGTGTGTGTGTGTGTGTGTGTGTGTGTGTGTGTGTGTGTGTGTGTGTGTGTGTGTGTGTGTGTGTTTTGCCAAAGTCTATTGACAACTCTATTCAAGTTAAATGATTGTCAATTCGATAACAGGGACCCAGTACAAATAATTAGGGAGTAAATTGTAACTACTTTACAGTACTGTCATCTGTAATTGCATTTTCTAAACCATCGTTTGGACAGTTTTCGTTTTGTTTTAGAATGGTTACCAGTCCAGGAGCTACTGAAACTTGTACCATGCTTCTGCGTTCTAGAAAACTTCTCTCGAATTCGCCTCTGGCACACCATGGACACAAAATAAACACGACTAATATAAACCGAGGTAGATTATACCTTCATATAGTATACTTAACATTTATTCAGTATATTATCTCCGTTCACTCTCTGAGTATCTAGAAGCAGTAAAACTGCTCTCAGTACTGTCGGCGAAATGGATCAAAGTCATTATTCACAAATAATATAAGGTTCCAGTGTACGGTTGACATGAATGTTAATTACCTTAACACAATGTGGCAAATCACTGACACCTTAGCCCAAGAAGACGGCTGGTGTGCTGTTAGAATGCGAGTTGCCATACACACTCGCAACGCTGCGAGTGTGTATGGCAACTCATCTACGCTAGGTTTATGAAACGTGCTCAAATTGTCTTTTTCATAAAACATGCTTTTTCTTATGTTTGGGATAATAAATTCAAGCAAATATTTACGTATTCTGATGACTACTTTGCCTAATGAAATATTTTACACATACTGCTGATGTGTTCGCTGGTGTAGAATAAAATTCTACGTATCAAATTGGCTTCGCATTGTGTCAAACATGATGAATATTAAACACAAAATATTTCATTACATTCTTTAGGATATAAGGAATAACAGAAATGAAAAAAAAGGTAAAAATGAACCAACAAATTGCTTCATTTTGACGGTCACTGAAAAAACATCCATGTATTATTATGGAAATAATAGTGAATCATAAATGTCTGCATCTTCGTAAATAATATTGGAATCTGTGCTATTGTGTATATTAGAAATATGTATTAACTTTCAAAACTATTGAAATGTGAAGTATCTAACATTGTGATTTTGTTGTTGTAAACGAAGAATTGTCGAATTTAATTTCTAAAGAAAATATATTTAGTTATGGAAACGTTGCGCATTGTGAGTTGCTTTTGTCACAAGGGAGTGTTGTTTACAAGTTGAAATGAGCGGGACATGTGAAGGCTGTCTCTAAATATGAAATCTTGTATTTGTCAAATTTTGATTCATAGACATGAGGTAAGGACATATCTGAATGTGTTTTATTTCTTAAGTATGTTATTGATGAAATTCAAATTTTTCGTGGCCTGACACATTGATTTATTGCATACCGAGAAAATTTAAATGTCAGTGTTGGGGATATTCAACCACGTGTCATTATCCGTAGAAAGCTGCAGTTTTATGATTTTGCACAGACTGATGACTGACAGGCCTGGGACATGCTGAATTTGGGCAAGATTTGCTGTGATGCTTGAATATCATCATTCAGGGGTCAGGCACTATGATATTGAATAAAACTGAATTTACATGGAAACTCTGCTGAATATTATTCTACCCATGGCGTGAGGTAAGCCATCCCTGATTGATGGGAATACACTGTTACAATCCTCATTAACTGTTTTGTTTTCATGCAGTCCACACCTCTTAAGATAAAGAAAAAGCCGACCTATATAATGGAAATATTTCACCGACTTCGTCTCTTGAAGATCTGGTAAGTGTTGATTGTTATTTACTTTGTAATATGTGGATCTGTGATAATTTATATACTTTTAAAAATGAACAAGTTATATGTTAAAAATGAATAGAAATCTTGAGATGTGAAGGCAGGCCCTCGGTCAGAGGTAACGTCGTCTGGAACGCCAAAACGACTGATCCAAAGTAGTAGAGCTTCTGCAGTCTCGGGCAGTGGCGTCTTGCATGGGAATTGCCTCCAGCCAGCGCGTGGAGCGCTCTGTAGCAGTGAATATATACTGAGCGCCGTCTGAAGCAGGGATGGATTTGCCCGAAAAATCAGCTGTTCTGCGTAAACAGACGACACGCCCATCTAGACCATACGAAAGAAATTTCGGAATGCTTTTTTTTTTTGCATTTCTATGCGTTAATGATAGCACTGGATATTTTTAATGTTATCTTTGTATTTTTCCCCTTCTGTATAAATACTTGAAGCAAATATTAACACGTTTTGGATTTTCTTATTGCGATTTGAATGTCAGTTTGACGTGGCATACCCTACCCAACTTTCCGAAAGGCGGGATACTTCAGTTGTATGCCAGCTGACAGGCAGTTATGTACCAAAAGAGTCTTTTAATTTCAGTCTTTGTTTTTTTCCATTAGGTATGCCATAAGCACTTGATGGCCGATATCACCGGCCTCAAGTACCATAGGACGTCGAGGCAGCATGTCCCTGGAGGAGAGGCAGCGGGCGACCAGCCGCAGGTAACAGTGCCACCCCCGAGGAGCGCCCTGGCGCGGCTGAGGAGCAAAGGAGTTTCTCAAGTGGTGTGCATCATGCAACAATGCTCTTAATTTTGTTTTTGGCGAAGCTCAGCTTGCCTTTCAGGTATTATATACTCCAAATTAAAGTGTTGTGCAATTCACTGATAGTAAAAAGTTTATGTACAATGGAGAAATTTAATATTTTAAATACGTTTACCATAATATATATTTGGTACATACTGATTATTCTGTTTAAATGTTTATTTTTTCGTCTTTTCAGTCTTTGCGATGACCTACTGGAGCTGAACCGTAAAATATTCCCTGATTCTACCATCGCAGCCCAGATGGCCCACAACAGGAAGAAATGTTCGAAGCAAACAAAAGTTTAAGGGGAATTTCTTGCCAAACTATTGGCAAGAAAGTTACAACATAATAAATTTAACCTGATTATAGATAAGACGATCGACTGCACAGCCGACAAAGCATGTGCCTTAATTGTCAAGTATTTTAACAAAGAGACCAAAACAATTAAGACGGCCATGCTGGACATCATCAGTTTATATGAGGAGAATGATGGATCGTCAGGTGTGTCTTTATTTAAGCCCATACCGAAAACCCTGAATACCTACCAGATCCCTCTCACGAATATGGTCGGCTTTGCTGCTGACGGGGCATCAAATATCATGGGGGCTATAAATTCTGTGAGCAGCAAACTAAAAGCGCACGTGCCTGGCATCACCATCTTTAAGTGTGTGGCTCACAGCATACATTTATGTAGCAACGAAGCAGCTAAAACGCTTCCAAGGACCTGCGAAAAACTGGTACGAAATGTTTACACCTTTTTCTGCCATAGCGCAAAGAGGAAATGTGAATTTAAGGAATACCAGGTATTTTATGGGGTCAAGCCTCACAAAATATTGCATCCATGTGCAACAAGGTGGCTTTCCTTAGCACATGCTGTGGAACACATACTAGAACAGTGGCAGACACTTAAACTATTTTAATGGTATCAGGCTTAATGAAAAATTATCATCAATTGACAGAATTTGTGAGGCCATGGGTAATCAAGCCATTTATTGCTATCTAAAAAATAATAATAATAAATTTTGCAACATCTCAACAGAGTAAATTTGGTGTTTCAGGCCAAAGGGCCAACACTACACTTGGCCCATGACATTGTTACAAAATTATATCTAAAGTTATTGAATTATTTCTGCCAGCCAACAGCATTACAGAAAATGAAACTCCATGAAATAGACCCTGCAGACCAAACAATTCATCTACCAATAAATCAAATTTACCTTGGGGAGGATGTACACAGCCTGTTTCAAACAACAAACTATAAAAAAACACAAGTTTACGGAAATAAAAAACACTTAGAACCTTCCTAATAACCGTGTGCCAGCAAATAAGACAACGGTTTGACTTGAACAATTCATTATGGATAATAGCTACACACAACCAAAGAACACCATGAATCCAAATCTCAGACCGACAGTTCCATCTTTGACCCAACTGGCTAGGGAAGTCCCAAGAATAAACAATTATGATATGCAGGCACTGGCTGACCAGTGGCGAGAAATTGCCTGGGAGACCTTCCCAGAGCAATGTAAGTCCTCAGTGTGAGGTTGAACCATATTATAAATATGTTTTAACTACCATGGATACCATGGGCAAACCAAAGTACGAATACCTAGTGCATTTTGCGCTTGAAACTCTAGCGCTAACATCTAACACTGATATAGAAAGACTATTCTCAAAATTTAATCAAATAAAAAGAAAAGAAAGGTCAAACCTCAAGTTGGAGACCATAACTTCTCTTATTCATTTAAGTGAATATGCCAAAATAAGTATGAAACCATGGGAAGATATGGTTTCGCTTATGTGATTTGTTTTTCAATATATATCGGTATATATCTTAATCTTATTTTGTTCTTTTTTTTAATTGTAAATGTTTGTGGTGTAGGTGATATATTTGTTTAAATAAATAAATCTAAAACGAATTTATATTTGTTTGATAGCATTTTACTGTGTATTATAATAGTTTCCCCAAGAATCATTCCTTATTCTCCCTGATTCTAATCAAAGAAATCGGCCGAAAGGATGCTTCCGAAAAAAATTCCATCCCTGGTCTGAAGGTGGAAGGGGTCCCACCACGTTGACGTGATGTTTTGGGCTGCCAAAATTTTTCTATGCCAGATTCAGTATGACAAACTACTTTGCTTGTCTGACAGGCAACATACTATCGAGCCCACTGTTTATGTTCTTGTTCATTCCATGCCAGATGAATTTGGCCTTCATTAGACAAGGAACTGTTGTCTGTCCAGACGGGTGTGACAGACCATGGATGATATTGAAGATTTTACGGCAGTAAGACTTTGGGATAAGAAGGCATGGGCGACCTGTGCTTACATCACAGCCTTCGCCTCCAATAGGAACATCCTTCCACTGCAGGGTCGTCTTTTTGGGCTGCTGTTACTTCATTGTAGTCAATTCCAAGGGGTAAAGAGTTAATTCCACTCTTTATAGGTCATCAGCTACAGAATTCATTCTCCCCGGGGTATATTTGATGGAGCAGCCAAATTCGGCGATGCTGGCGAGGTGCAGCTGCTGTCTGTCTGTCTGTCGGTACATGCTTTGGGAAAAGCATGTACCAATGAACGATGATCTGTGAGGATGGTGAATGGGCTGCTTTTTAAGAGGTGTTTAAAGTGATGAACTGCAAGATAAACAGCGAGTAGTTCGCAGTTGAAGGAGCTGTATCTCACCGCTTGCTGTAGTTTTCTGCTGAAGAAACCAAGAGGACGTGTCTTCCGCCTGGTGGTCTGTTCAATGACTGCCACAACAGCAACGGAGCTTACGTCTGTGGTAAGGGTAAGTGGAATTCCGGGCTTGGGGAAGGTGAGAGTTGTAACTGATGCAAAGGCAGTCTTGGTGGCCTTGGCAACTTTTTGTTGCTCGGGTCCCCATTCCAATTTCTTTGGTTTGCCGGCGAGGGAGTTGTACAGTGGTTCCATGATGTGCTCAATCTTTGGAGGGAAACGATGGTAATAGCTTATCATGCCAACAATTTTTTGAAGTCTTTTGATAGTTGTGGGTCGGGGGAATCGTGAAACTGCGTCTACCTTACTTGGAAGGGGAGAGACATCTGCTGGTGATATCTTGTGTCCGAGGAATTCCACAGATGTGGCACCAAATTGGCATTTGTCCTGACGCACTACCAGGCCGTTATTATGGAGTTGTTTTAACATGAACCAGAGATGTTGATGTCCGTTGGGGTCTCCAGAGGAGATAAGGATGTCATCGACATAGCAGGCACAAAGGTCTCCGAGGATGCCCTCCATCATACATTGAAAGGTAGCCCCTGAATTTCGGAGGCAGAATCTGGAGAAGTTAAAGGTGTAAGTCCCGAAGGGTGTAATAACTGCCGTCTTGGGCATGTCTTCTGGGTAGACTGGTTCTTGAAAGTTGCCCTTCAGGAGGTCGAACTTATAGAAAACCTTGGTTCCATGAAGGTTGAAGGTCACCCCTGAAGAGCCGACTCAAAGAGAACAATGTGGTGAATCAAGGGATGACCCTTACAATCGTACAAGGCCACTGAAATGTTATAACAAAAATACTGTGGAGTATTGTGAATGCTTACACAATGTTTAAATTGTCTTACTGAAGTAATATAAAAGTGTAATGGTTGAAGAAAAACATGTACAAAAAATAATGTTTAATTTACATAAACTTTCTGAAGCTTTTACATATTAAACCTATGTATGTAATGTGTACCAGAAGTCCACAATAAAGTCGAATTCACTTGCATTTGCTTATTATTGACTCCTCACACCTTAAAGTGAATAGAAAACTTGGATATTGCTTCAAGGAAAATGCGATGCTAGGACTATTATGCATTGGGATAAAGCAAGTTTTACTTCCAGATTGCCATGGCTAGTAAGCAAAAGCTTAGAGAAGAAAGGCTGCAGAAGAATAATTTAAATCTTGGTTCTTGAAGGTGGATGGAGAGCCGACAAAAGCCTTCTGCAATAAATGTGAGATTTTTTCCGGAGATTTAACAATTAAAAGACACATGGTAAGATTTCTCATAAAGTCTATGCATTTTCTAAAATGTATGAGTAAAATTTTTATTTATACATTTATCTTTATTATCACTTGTTTTCATTTAGTTATCTAACTTTATTCACCGATGAATTCATTTTTTACCGATTGTTTACTTACCTCTCAATATATATAGATATAGATTCATCTATCAATACTTATTTATTCATCTATTAATATTTTTTATGTTGTATAATTTTTTTTTTTCTGTTATCCTTTTTAAGGATACCCAGATTCACGAGGCCAACAGCAAACAGTGAAGAGCCCTTTGCTAAAAAAGATCCTCTTGGCACAAATTCTCATGATCTGTTTTATAGCGGAGCATAATTTCCCTTTTCTTATCGCCGACCATCTGGCGGATCTTTGCAGGGCAATGTTCCCGGACTCAGCTATTGCCCATGGGTTGCAGATGAAGTGTTCGGATGTTGCCCAAAAGGTCGGAAATTTCGTGGCTGACGACCTGGTGCAAAAATTGAATTCTATGATTCTGTAAAGGGTAAAATTGTAACCAAAATGCTGGACCTAATAAATATATATGGAGAAAGCAATGTGACTAGATCAAGTGGAATTTCTCTTTAATATTCTGCTTGACATTGAATGTTCACTGCATCCCTCTTAAAAATTTGGTCAGTTTTGCTGGCGATGGAGCTTCAAATATTGTGGGAGATTTTAATTCCTTAAGCAGCAGAATGAGGCTAAACTTTCCAGGGATAACTATTTTTTAATGAATTTACCATTCCCTACACCTGTGTGCATCAGAGGCTGCTAAGACTCTCCCTAGGCACTGTGAGGGTTGAATTAGAAATTTTTATTCTCACTTTTCCCAAAGTGCTTAAAGAAAATACGAATTTACAGTTTCAGTCCCTTCTGGATCTAAAACCCCATAAAATCCTCCATCCCTGTCAGACTCGCTGGTTGTCCCTTCATCAGGCCGAGGGGAGAGTTATTGAACAATGGGACGCCTTGAAATAATACTTTACAAGGATTGAGTTCCACGAAAATCGTAGAGCAATTATTTTTATCCTAAAAGATTTAAATGATCCATCAGTATTTTTGTAAAACTTTTTAAAATTCATATTACTGTAGAACATAGTTCGGATCCAGGATTTTTTTTTTTCTCACTCAAAAAGTTATGGATAAATTTTAATAAAATTTTGGTGGTGATCCGGATCATTTGGCAATCCTAACCCCCATTTGGGGGGGGGGGGGGGAGTTTTGCCGTTTCGAAATATTTTGCTCACAGATCAAATTAAGTATGTGATGAAAACATAAAGAAAATATAATACCCAATATGAATAGCATATCATGATTTTTTTTTTTTTTTTTTTTTTTTGTATAGAAAATCTTTGTTATTGTTTTTTGGGTGCTTGCCAGATTTTTAAAAATTATTCCGAAAAAAATGAAGGACGGTCTCACCTTAAATTTAATAAGCTTTCAGAAAATAATCTCATTATTTTATTATCTCTAATGATTACGTCAACAGTTGCCGATTTTGTAAGGTAAGGTGAAAAAATAAATATTTAGGTCGACATTTAAAAGGGCTGCTACCACCTAAAAAACAGCTGTCAGGCCTTGAAATTTTCACGGGAGAATCGGAGGCCCTGAAACTCAGCTAAAGCCCTCTGTTATGTTTCAGAGGCAGTCAAAGAACAGGGACTATCGCAATGGTGAATTGTATGGCATATAAATGATTATATATATATATATATATATATATATATATATATATATATATATATATATATATATATATATATATATATATATATATATATATATATATATATATATATATATATATATATATATATGAATTGTAATTGTTCGAAAAAAAAAAATGTTTTTACGGAAAAAATAAATGTGCCACTGTTATATATAGTTAATTATTACAAACAACTATTTAAACATCTAACGTATGTGAAATGAACAAAGCAACGACGAGTTCAAATACAACCGAAAAAAAAACATATATATATATATATATATATATATATATATATATATATATATATATATATATATATATATATATATATATATTTTTTTCGGTTGTATTTGAACTTCGTCGTTGCTTTGTTCATTTCACATACGTTAGATGTTTAAATAGTTGTTTCTAATAATTAACTATATATAACTGGCACATTTATTTTTTCCGTAAAAACATTTTTTTTAAATTCGAACAATTACAATTCATGTGTTCTCAAAATAACCCTTTATCAATTTCGTCTGCAGTATCACAAAGTCTGAGTAAAATGCCGTTTGACAACTCGGCTGGGCAGTAGCTAATTAGTAGCGCTTAAGGGCCGTACTTTCAAAGTCTACCGCCACCACTGGCGCCGGCGTTCAAGTGGCGGTGGACCAGTTTCGTACTTTAAAATCCCGAACTTCGAACGCCTGGCGTTCCGACGCCTCGAACTGGCGTTATATTATTGGAACCTGAGTGGCGGTGGAGCGCCAGCATGCATGTGTCTTTCATGGTGGCGTTCGACAGTGTTCTTCTATACTGTTAAGCCTACACTTAACGAATATTTATTTCATAATAGGCAAAACAACACAGAAAATTTGAATAGTGTTTTTTAGGATCATTTAGCAATTATTTTACAATCGAAATATTTTGAGAAGACTTTACTGCGTATGTTAGAATCTATCCCAATACTTCTCGCCTCGCTTTGGTCGCCTTATTTCAACGTTATTTCTTAATAATTTGTTGAACATGAAGCAAATGCATTTTGTACACTCTTTAATGCGCATTACATAGTATTGAAAACATGATGATAGCATGTACAAATAACAAATATTTCGCATTTTGCTAGTCTTGGCATAGCCAAAATATTACTTAGCTTTTGACTTGTGTTGTGTGCATGTGTGTATACACACACACACGATATATATATATATATATATATATATATATATATATATATATATATATATATATATATATATATATAATAATATATATATATACATATATATTTATACATATATACATACATACATATATATATGTATATATTATATATATATATATATATATATATATATATATATATATATATACATATATATATATATGTATATATACATATATATAAACAAATGTACATATTTATGTATGGGCATACACATAACTTTGATATTACTTTAATACTTATAAATGTTCCATTCCTACTACTTTGAGGTGAATGGCTACATTTAGACTGCAATTGAAATTAGCAGATAATTCTGAATGATCCCAGGAGTTTGTGAATATATGTTTCAAAGAAATATTAAAGTAAGATGCAAGCACTTTCCAAAGATAGGTCTCCTTCCTGACAGCACAGCCATGCAAACATGCATTAAAAGATGTCATGGTATTACTGTTTCCTGGTGTATCAGGGGAAATTGGCATTTTAGAGACATAGTGTGCTTGTGATCCTATTTTAGAATTATATGTGGTGCTTGTACATGACATCTGTAAAACTGCAGATTTTTGGTAAACACTGACTGTAGCACAGAATTAGAGCAAACTCAGTACATAGAATGTTTGATTGAAAATATTGTATGTACGCCCTCATATCTCACTTCTAATGTAGGCAATCCTACTAGAGGTTCTGAACTAAGATATGATGCAATTTGATTGCGAGAAGGCATTTGATATGTGTCAGAGAAGACCATAAACATGGCCATTTAACAATGGGTTATTATTCCTACAAATGAACATGTAAATAGTAATACTAATAACAATTAAAATTACAATGAGAGGTAATGGGTAAAATTGGCAGGTGAGAAGGATTAAGGGGATAAAAGCAGGCATTATAAATACTGTGTAAGTGTATATGCCTGCTTGTATATGTTAGAAAGATTATGAATATGTGTGACAGTATTAAGGTGTAAGTGCATGTGAATGCACTTTTTTCTATTAGATAAGCTGTAGGTAAATATTTTTTTATTGGTATTTGAAGTGATAGCCTAGATGAAAAGGTCAACAAGCATCAAATTTCGCGCCGATTTCATGTTTTGATTCGCTAGGTAGTAGCGGTTATTGTCGGAGTTAGCACTTTTCGTGGCGGCCGAACGCCGGCAGTGGCGCTGGCGGTCCCTGGCGTTGCCTTGTTTTTAGAGTAAGGATTCGAGTCGCTCGTGAGCGCCTGAGCGCGAGCGCCTCCGTTCGACCGCCGCCGTTCGAATGTTTTTAAAGTACGGCCCTAAGAGGCACACATGACGGCAACACTCCCTTTTCCATATAGTAAAGAAAACGCGGCAACGTTACATACTCGCTACTTCTGCTGGTAAGATGGTTATGTCCGTTGCTTAACCCATTTCAAAATCATATAAGGATA
>NW_020870797.1:382195-392195 GCF_003789085.1 Penaeus vannamei
TATCTACCGTGCAAAAGTACTGTTCAGTACTATAATATGGTATTAATGGATATGCAATTGTCCAGTACATTCACACATACACACACGAACACGCACGTACACACGTTCACACACCCACACCCACAAATATACACACAATATGTGATATATATATATATATATATATATAATATATATATATATATATATATATATATATATATATATATATATAAATTGTAAACGTGGCCGAATGAGTGGTCGTTGCAGAGTGGCGTCTGCGCGAGACAGCAATCTTACGTTGGTGAAACAGACCTCGTGATGCACTGCTTGTCGAGTTTATTGGAGGGAGGCCGGTGCAGCTGATGGACTGAGGTCTAGTCCGATCAGTATGATGGTGGCTGTCTGTCTGTCACTGGCAGGCGACCCTTGTTATATACAGGGTAACATGGAATGCTGGAGGGGTTGCCGCTTAGTACTGGGAAGAGGAGAGGAGCCGAAGAGAGAGAGGATGTGTCTGTGTAAACGGAGTGACGTCACAGGACGGAAGGCTTGCGAAATGTCGCGTCTGGTGAGTGCTGACCGGAAGGTATGTGTGGGCTAGTATGATTGTATAGGGTATGTGTAAAAATATATCATTTATTATATGTGCGGCAATAGTAGAAGTGGAAAGGGGCGCACTGAGTGTTTAGGTACACGTGAGGAGAGGCCTCTAAGTAGATTAGCCTAGAGTGCACAGGTCCGTGGGGCGCTGTAAGGGAGCGTGTGTGATTAAACATATGGGCAACGTAAGTATTACATATATACATATGCATCTATATACATATATATCTATATACATACATATATACGTATATATGCATGTATACACATACATACATATACATATATATACATATACATATATATGTATGTATGTATGTATACACATACATTCATATACATACATATATATATTACATATATATATATATATATATATATATATATATATATATATATATATTATATATATATATACTTACGAGGTGTGTCAGAAAAGTTCCACGGCTGATGTCACAAAAGATGTGAGGGGGATCGTTCACTGTCAGTACTTGCCACAGTACCAGATGATCAACCAACATGTCTACAAAGAGATCCTGCAGCGTTTGCTTCGTTCAGTGCGCGAGAAGAGGCGAGAGTTGTGGCAGGACAACTCGTGGCTGCTTCACCATGACAACGCTCCTGCTCACAATGCCCTGAGCATCCCACAGTTCCTGGCCGAGAAGAGCATCGCCGTGCCGGAGCGACCTGCCTGCTCCCCCGACCTGGCTCCGTGTGATTTTTTCCTCTTCCCAAGCTCAATGGGGTCGTTTTGAAGACGTGGATATCAATAGGCCGTGACGACGGAACTGCGGAGGATCCCGTAAGAATCCTTCAAGGAGTGCATGCAAGCGCGGCAGAGAAGGATGAGGAAGTGCATTTGGCTCAAGGGGATTTCTTTGAAGGGAAAAACTCTTGGTGTGAAGTTTGGGTTTGAAATAAATCTTTTGAGACATCAGTCCTGGAACGTTTCTATCACACCTCGTTTATGTATATATATATATATATATATATATATATATATATATATATATATATTATATATATATATATATATATACATACATATATATACATTAAGTATATATACTATACATATATGCATACATATAAATATATATATACATATATATACATACACATAAGTATATATACATATATACATATGTATATATGTAAATGTATATATGCATATACATATATTTACATATATATAAATATATATATATACATATATATATATATATATAATATATATATATATATATATTATATATATATATATATATATATATATATATATATTTTATATATATTTATGTGTGTTTGTGTGTGTGTGTGTGTAGAGAGAAAAAGAGAAACAAAATCAAGAGATAGAAAAAGGGACAAATAGATAGAGAGAGAGAGAAAGAGAGAAACTTAAAACGCACATGACAACATTAACATGACAAGCACACGTACACGCAGAGACGTACACGACCACGCAGCCACATTCAGCAACAGAAACGCCCGAAGCAATATTTCTATAAATCATCGAATTCTGGATCGACTGAATTCCCTTTCCGCATCCTTTGAATTGATATCATGCTGTTCACCTCTTCTGTCAGCCGAAGTATACGTGACGTCTCTGCAGGTATCGTTCTATACATCATATTCATGGCCGCGATATACATGTAAAAATCTGCAAGACTCATCCGTGCTGATGGCGTATTAATTATCAATTAGTGAACCAACCCTTTTTTCACATGCTTGAGGAGAAACGCGTACGATTTTTGCTCGGCGGAGGTTCAGCTGCAACCGTGGGTTATGAAAACGTCTTGTTGGAAATATCCCTCTTATATGTCAGATTTCCAGGACGTGATAGTTAATCAACCATTCCCTCCCGAGATCGCGTCGAGAGATTAATGTCTATCTCTTTCGTTAATCGCCAAGGGAGGTATATACGACACCCGCAATGCCGCAGATTCGTCTCGGGCTTTGAGTTATATTCGCGATATCTTGTCACAGGTATTATTCGACACGCGCGCAGGCTCAGACACTATAATATCTCAACTGTTATAGGAGCAGCCTGCATCCTTGAACATATCGCTTACCCCCACCACTCCCTCCGCCCCCCTTCCCTCCCTCAGGCTATATTGGCCACGTACAGCGACGACCCAGGATGCCTGGGTTAAACAAGGATAAAATTCCTGATCTTAAAGCCTGTAGCGGGGCTTGATCTTTCGCGTTTTTTTTTTTTTCTTTCTTTCTTTTCTTTTCTTTTCTTCTTGACCCTCACAACTGACCTGACCTCGATTGTCCGGCCTTCTCTAGAACACTTTACAAGATCTTACTAACAAGGGAGTCATCCTGGCATAGGGTCAGCGAGTCGGTAAGTCTTCACCCTCAGGCCTTTTTCCCTAAACTAACCAACCCGAAACGGAAAAAAACTATGAATCATTAAAGAAATTTACTTCGGTTACCATAGCTACCGAATCTTACTCTATCTATAAACAGAAAGACTGTGATTGATTTCTCTACCTCAGCGATATTGCAATTTAAAGACATGTGTACCTAAAATGTGTCTACTTTTTATACCCACTGTTAGTATATTGATCAAATGTATTTGGATTCATATCATAATGGATTTCTTCAGTACTTTCAACACCGAAAATACTTTGCCACTTACATTCTCCTTAAGCTTCCTGAGAAGACAAGAAATATAAGTATCTGCTTTGTCTTACTGCATCTTCCTAGAGAGAAACAAAAATAAGAGATAGAAAAGGGGACAGAAAGAGAGAGAGAGAGAGAGAGAGAGAGAGAGAGAGAGAGAGAGAGAGAGAGAGAGAGAGAGAGAGAGAGAGAGAGAGAGAGAGAGAGAGAGAGGGAGGGAGGGAGGGAAAAAAAGAGAGAGAGAGTGGTGTGAGCCTATCAGTCTTAGTACAGCGCAAAGGATAAAATAAAATACAAACTTCCTCTTCTCACTAACTGTAATCAAATCCAATTTCCAAACGATAATGAAAGGAAAGAAATTTATTTGTCAAAAATGTATTTCATCGCCACAGTATCACCCGATACTTGAGAAGAAAATAAACAAAAAGGTATAAAGTACACTCGTCTCTTTGACTGGCATTCCTCCTACACATGTTAAGATTTGGACTGTGTACTACTTTCGAAATCCTGAATTATTACTCGTGGAAAAATGTGTCGACATCCCGTCAACACTGAACTACACTTGGAATATGTTGAAACAGTACGCCATGATTTTTTTTTTTTTTTTTTTTTTTTTTTTTTTTTTTTTGAGAACGTTGCAATGCTGAAGTGCTTGGAAATGTAAATGATTTTTGGGGGGTAAATATGAAAGCACTTGTAGAGCTCAACAATTCTGAGGAAGTGGAGGAAAACGACTTGACACGTGCGGTGTCAGAGGGAGTGTCATGTTGCTAAAGCAGGTGTTATGTTGTCAGAGGGAGTGTCATGTTGCTAAAGGATGTGTTATGTTGTCAGAGGAAGTGCTTTGTTGTCAGCGGAAGCGTTGTGGAGTCAGAGTATGTTGTCGAAGCAGTCAGAGTTGTCAGAGGAAGCGTCTTGTTAAAGTGTCAAGTTGTCAAGTGTTATGTTGGAAGTGTTATGTTGTCGGAGGAAGTGTTATGTTGTCAGAAGAAGTGGTTGTGGTGTCAGAGGAAGTGCTATGTTGTCAGCGGGAGTCTAGTGGTGTCAGAGGAAGTGTTCCTTTATTAGAGGAAGTGTTCACAAAGAGTTCTTGCCGCTCACACTATCAACAGTAAGAGATAACAGAGCCATAATTCCGCATATGTGCCTGTTGCCGTTTCAAAATCATCTGTGTGTGTGTGTGTGTGTGTGTGTGTGTGTGTGTGTGTGTGTGTGTGTGTGTGTGTGTGTGTGTGTGTGTGTGTGTGTGTGTGTGTGTGGAAGGGAGAGAGCCTACAAGGAGGTATATACATTGAAAAGTGTTGCTAATATAGATTTTTTTTCTCCAATCTGGTTGGAGCATTCGGCTGCCCGGCACCATAAGGTAACGAGATATTGCTGACACATTGGCAACAGTATGTAGATAAGTAGCATATTTTTATTCAGAATCAAAGCAACGATAGTATCTGACTAAATTTAGTTTCCAGCGCCAAGGAATGTGGCAGAATCAGTGGAAAAATGTTGGTTATTACTGGAATGCCTGGGGTTACTGGGTGTGTAATCAGTAGTACCAGAGAATATGATTCTGAAAATGTAGTTACACCAAAGGACACATTTCTGTGTATTCGTGACCTAAATCGGACACTTGACACTACTACTTCTACTACTACTCCTGTCTCCATGTACATCAATGACCTACAAGTCAACCCAAAATGTTTACTTTTTTAGCTCAACCTAAAATATCACATACATAGGAAAGTGTTTCTTTCCCTAAGTAAGTCTCTGAATATGAGCACTAATATTTGCTTCAGCTGTATGGTTATTTTATGAAAGGAGTTCGGGTAAATAACATGAACGCCATTGTTCACGTTTTCTCATATTCTCGAACTGCTTTTGATGAGAGAACTATAAACCTCTGTTATCGTCTATGAGCAAGTCCGTTTTATATTCAACACTCGTCGCGTTTGACTGTCACTTACAGTAAGTGTGCAAGGTTATTAACTGTTATGAAGGCACATATTGGTGAGTAAATGATAGTCAACTTCTGAACACCCAATGATATTGTTCTCCTTCATAGCTTTGTTTCCCTTCTGTTTTTCGATAAGCGCTCTGCACATAAGTCTTGAATATAAAATACATGAACTACGATATGTCAGTGTTATGAGAAATAATACTATCGATAAAAAGTCAATTAAATGTCATTGTACAATGTGTCCCTCGGCGAGCAAGCCCTGAGGTCACCTGGGGCGGAATTTCTATTACCTATGATCGGACATAATGGGGGATGATTTGTAACCGGTGAACTAGTTCGCAGGTGAGAGAGGGAAAGGGAGAGGGTGAAGAAAAATGAGAAAAAAGGAGGGAAAGAGAGAAAGAGAAATGAATTTACTGTAAATATAACTGTAATTGTTTGAATGCAGTAATTAAGAAATCATGGGAAAATCCAGTTGCAAACATCCCTTACAGACGCAGAACACACGACTGTGAGTGTGAACGTTTTTTTTTTTTTCATGCGCATGGAAGACACTGGAGGAAAGGAAGATCAATGTTGCATTTAACTGCAAACGCGGAAACAGGATATAATTATGAGTTAAATGAATATAGCTTTAGACAGGCTGGTCTGAAAGGGCTTCCTCTGTGTCCGAATGTTACAGAATTCGTTACAGAATATAGCATGCCAGTTTCAGTAGTCGGTGCTCCACATTTTTCGAGTATATGCACGAAGAAAAGCAGCATGGAATCTAAATTATAACGTAGAGGCTCTTGCTTTTAAATGATCCAAGCAGTAAGAAAAATGAAAAAGGTGAAGCGAAAACTTAAAATAATAATAATAATGAAGACTAAAGGTGACCGCCATGAAAGAGAAGTTATTGGTTTCACTTTCAAACCTCTACTGGATTCTTTTTCGCTAGGGTAATGATAGGTACAATCCGGTTAATATACATATATACATATACATACACATATAATATATATATGTATATATATATATATATATATATATATATATATATAGAGAGAGAGAGAGAGAGAGAGAGAGAGAGAGAGAGAGAGAGAGAGAGAGAGAGAGAGAGAGAGAGACAGAGAGAGACAGAGAGAGACAGAGAGAGAGATTTTCGGCATCGAAATGATGGCGCATTTTAGAAATCTAACTAACCATTATTCCATTTATAAATACTCTCAGACACGCAATAGACTGTCGGAGAGTAATCTCACACTCCCAAGAAACCCACGAGAGAGGAATTCTCCTAATTTCATTAAAATCATGTCTTGCTGCAGAAAAAAGTAACAGTGGGAAGTAGGAAATTCATCTACAAATCTTTCTTTTTAAACCTGATTTCTTTCTTACACTGCTGACAACTAAAAGATAAATCACCATTGATCTATTGTACAAGATACGGCCAGTAATGGAGACCTGACAGAACAACATTAGCCTCGAAAAGGGACTTTGTCTCGTGTGCACTTTGGAAAGGCAAGCTAAGATTCAAAAGGATACATTTCATCGAAAATGTTTTGGTTTGGGATAAAGTTATTTGGTATTTACAATGTGAACTGCATTTTAAAATAAGTGCTGGACAGAATGCTAACATTGACACAATGATGGTCTGGGAATGCCAGATAAATATATGTACATTATGCTATAAGATTATTTTGAACAGTATTGGCATTACAGTAAATTATAAATTAATTTAAAGTGTTGTGAAAATTATCATAATACTGTAATGATATTATATCTACTGATTTTCTTTTTATTCACACTGCGATATCATTCCAGGTTTTGTTATAAAATAAAATACAAGCGCTTTAACATCGACGGCTGGTGTTCTAGCCAAAAGCCGTTCCATGACAATTGCAAAGAAAAACACCGCTCATTTTAACCTATCTCTGCAGACTAGAATTATATATAATTTTGTTTGGCACGGTTCTTTGTTTAACAAAGCTGAAAAATAAATAAATAAAAAACTGTCTGGACTGTCTCTTTGGTTTGAAGTAAACAATGATATATTATTACAACAATATTTCTATTGGTTCATATATTTACAATAAATATATATCCCACATGGATATAATCATTTTTTTCATGTGCTAAAATAGTGTTTTAGCCATGACGATTATTTTAAAAGTCTTGCTGTGTGTAGTTCTGTTTACATGTTACGTGATTGGCCGAAGGAACCTAAAAGATTATGTATAGAGCTCGCTGATTGGTGGAATTGCTTTACCAGGGCCCTCTGTTGGCTACCATTAGAAAGAGTCGATTTACGATTGTAAAAACATATCCAAATTACCATTTCTTCCTGAATCCCACTTTGCCATCACCGTTTAAACGCAATGGTAAATGACCGCTGGTGAATGCGTTACGATCGTATGTTAGTGACTCCGGCCCCTGGACCCTTGCTTGTTGATAAGGGGAACCGCACGTGGATAATCAAACCAAACGACGTAATTTAGAAAAGCCAGTCGTTCGCCTCCTAACCACTGTCCACAATTTTGCAACTAAATAATACCAAAGGCTTTCAGGAAGGTTTTATACAAGAATATATGGATATCTGATTAACTAAATATGTCAAGTTAATGGAACGAGAGTGTGAGGAAGAGAAATTGGTACTACGAGCTGGTTATAATATGTATACACTTAATATGAAGATCATGTTTACAGAGGTAATAACAAATGCCAAGATTATTGAGATTCTATTTCAGATGTACTTCCCAGTCGCGACATGTATCTGATACCTTACTTTGCCTTATTTCACCAACACAATACTTTGCCTCTAAAGCTTTCTGGAAGTCAATAAATACGGTTTAGACAAGATGATCTTCGTGTGCAAATTCCGACAGACTATTTAAAATATTTTCTGTACATCTGAGGGTGTTTCATGATTTAATTTACAAAGATGTGTAGGCTGTGTGGTTATGAATTTATATCACTGTAGTTGAAAATTACTGAATGTAATTTTATGAGCAATGAAAATATGCATTTCATGCTGAATTAGTATCACCTGTTCCAAGTATCCTTCTAAAATATACGTAATATCTCTTTCAGCGCTAATTACTGCCAGCCAGGAGGGATGACTTTGATTCATTGAAGCTCTCAGTCTGATATATCTTCCTAAAGTATAATTACAATGAAGCATTATTAAAGTGAGCTATAAAGAGAATGTAGAGGAATTCTTATAACTATAAGCATTTCGTATGCAATTAACATTGATATGTGCGTATGGCAATACTACGAATTATATATGTTTTGCAATATCTATTATCTGTTCATGTTAGTGTCTCCAGTTGTCCCTTTAACCCAGCCTTGTCCTTCAATAACGTTGTGTAGCGGTAAAGGTCATCATAAAGGAACATAATATTAAAGCACCCCCCCCCCCCCCTCTCTCTCTCTCTCTCTCTCTCTCTCTCTCTCTCTCTCTCTCTCTCTCTCTCTCTCTCTCTCTCTCTCTCTCTCTCTCTCTATTGTGATCGTCTGATGAATAAAGGCAAGCTGTCGGAGCGTGAAAAGCTTCGCAAAGAGATCCGAAGAGAACTTTCTATCAATGCGACCTTAATTCATGGTAAAAGGTCAGGTGGTAAGTATAAAGGAGTAGACGTCCTCCATACAAAGGCAGAGTGTCTGTTGGATTAACTTCAGAAGACCCTTGGCATACGTTTGGAAGAAAATCTGCAAGATTATTAGGAGGACGATATTTGTTTCACCATCTCTGAAATCAAGTAACATAATCATCACATACAGAAGTGTTAGCTTAAGCCAAGATCTCCACCAAAGCAACTTACATTGCCTGATATTTTACCCTCCAGGCACAACAAGAAAATGCCATGTACCGTCTGCAGTAAAATGACAGCAGAGGTTCCTTAAGATTTGTCATTTCGCTCACGAGAAGATTCTGCCACGCAGCTCTGACATAAAACTGTTCCAAGAAATGATGATATCTACCGAAGAGCTCCTAAAAGTTTGTGCCGGGCTTTTTAAGAGCATTTTTATGAAGGTACAGTGTTAACAACTCGGATAAAGGCTACAATAATTTCCATTCCAAAATTCGGAAGAGATGCTGCCATGTTAGGGAATTTTAGACCAATTGTTCTCAACAACTACATCTTCAGACTAACAGACGAAAAGGTCAACTTTTAACCTTAAGAAGACTTTGGTATCACTGGAAAGCATGGCATACGTATGAAACTGTATTATTCTTGTTTAAATTATGCATTTCCTACTTTCATCTAGAACTTTCTTGCTGATAGGAAGGTTCAGGATCGAGTTGGGAAATAGCTGCATCTCTAACCTAGAAAATCATCTAGAAGGGATCTCACAAGAGGGAAATTGAGTATACAGCCTTGAACCAGTGGTCTAGATGATGTGATAAAGTCATTTCAGGGGAACAGAACGTGGATTCAAGTTTCCACGTAACAAGATTGTATATGTCCAAAAGTTGTGATTTTTTTTAACAAGACGCACAAGACTGTCTCACGAGTATCTGGTGGTTTTGCGAGAGATAACACGATCCATTAACGATCGTCATTGTTAGGTATATTCGTGTACCTGTGTAGTGGTACCTATTAGTGGGAATTTAATATGATGAACGGCATGTTGGTTGAAATATTCATATTTACTCAATGTATTTTTACTAATTGCAAAACAGATAAGAAAAAGAGTGCACTGCAGTAGATAATTCAGAATAATACATCAATCCCATTTGAGGGTTCTAAAATGAAATGGGTAGCTCTCAGATCCAGCTCACAAGCTCATTGGGGTTTTAAATTCCCTTCGCGCTTAAGGTCTACATCGCCATCAGCAAGAAAATACACATGA
>NW_020870797.1:402195-404695 GCF_003789085.1 Penaeus vannamei
TATAATATTTTGTGTATGAGACAAAGTGAAATAGAATAGAATTTAGACGAGTCTCCACATAAGCATATTATGGAAAAATATAACGTTTGTAAACCAGCCAGGCACCAAAAGCTGTGATACTTTCTGCACGAAATAAATTGAAATAAAATCATAGAGCGAACAAACCCCCAGTTATCCAGACGTAAAACGAGAAAAAAATAAACAAAAACTTACACAATCCATCCTTCAAAAAAAAAACTTTTTTAGAAGCACACAAACCAATCCCAAAACCAACTACGACGCCGAGATAAACCACGAGAGAGCAGGACTGCGCCCGACCGCGGCTACAAAGCGCCCTCCCTCCTTGGACACTCCCAAGAATAGAGGTGATAAATCAACACGACGTCCTCCGCCACATTGCTTTCTTCTCCTCGGGGTCCCTCGGCTGCGGCATTACCGGAATTGCGAAATACTTTGATACTCCATTGTCTTCGCCGTGTGGGAGAGTTAGAGCGCGGAAATATAAAGGCCTTTTTGACTTCTGTCGCAAATAATTTCTTGACGAGAGCGATCTTCTTACACACAAGAGGGATAATATATATATATATATATATATATATATATATATATATATTATATATATATATATGTGTGTGTGTGTGTGTGTGTGTGTGTGTGTGTGTGTGTGTACATGTATATATAAACACACACACACACGCATTCACACATACACACACTCACTCACACACACACACACACACACACACACACACACACACACACACACACACACACACACACACACATATATATATATATATATATATATATATAATATATATATATATATATATAATATATATGTATGTATGTATATATGTATGTATTATATACATATATACATATATATATATATATATATATATATATATATATATATATATATATATATATATATATATATATATGTGTGTGTGTGTGTGTGTGTGTGTGTGTGTTGTGTGGTGTGTGCGTGTGTATGTGCGTGCGTTCGCACGTCTGGATATTTTTGAACTTTATATCAATTCAGTAAGCAAAATGCTCTGAGATTTCGTTTCTTCCTATTTTTTCTAAGGCACCAGGTTTCTCTATGAAGTTATGAACCGAGAGGCGTGTACCATCATGGCAAGGATTGGCAAAGTTTGGTATTTACGGTCCAGACGGGAACGAACAAAGACACTCTTAATCCGGCAAAGCATCCCCTCGCAAAGACAGCAGAAAAAGAGGGGAAAGTTGTCGTCTGTTTCGCCTCAGAGGCCTCGAATTCCTCTGTTGATTGCAACCTCACCACTCGATCCGCGTCCCACACTTTATATGAAATTTACGTCGCTTCTCGCCCTGTTTTATGGCGAGGCAAGCGCGTGTGGTGTCAGGCGCTTTCGTTACCAAGGGAGGGTTTTCCTTATCAAGGGAGGCATTTCGTCGCCAGGTGGGTTATTTTCCTTCTTGAGTAATATCTTCTTATCAAATGAGACTCTCCCTCGTCAAATGGCTTCTTACTTGGCATTTTCCTTGTCAAGTGACTGTTCTTTCAGTCAAATGAGACTTTTTTTCTTATCAGATGAGATATTTTCCGAGTGGTGACCTTTTCCTTGTCATATAAGACCATCTTTCTCTTGTCTAATGAAACTCCTTCTTTGCAAAACTATAAAAAATAATTCACCCATTCCAGGATTCCTTTTAGGCGCTCTCGGGGGACTCCATACCCCCAAGGTAATCAGGAAAACACGCGCACAGCTTTCTTTGTTGATAAAGTTCTGAGCAACTGGTGGTATCCTTCGAGGGGGGGGGAGGGGCGAGCAGGGACATGAGGCATGTCCTGGAAGCGGCGCTAGAGGTGACCTCCATCGATCTCAGGAAAGGTCAGCGCGCCGTGGGTCGTACAGGGTCATATCCAGGTGGTCGTCTCCAGGTGGCCATCTCCAGGTGGCCATCTCCAATCTCCAGTGGGTGGTCATCTTCTCATCTCAGGTGGTCATCTTCAAGTGGTCCAGGTGGTCATCTTCAAGTGGTCATCTCCAGGTGGCCATCTTCAAGTGGTCATCTCCAGGTGGGTCATCTCCAGTCATCTCTTCGGTGGTCATCTTCAAGTGGTCATCTCCAGGTGGTCATCTTCAAGTGGTCATCTCAATCAGTGGTCTTTCATCTCCAGGTGTGGTCATCTCCAGTGGTCAGTGGTCATCTCCTCATCAAGTCATCTGGTCATCTTCAAGTGGTCATCTTCAAGTGGTCATCTCCAGGTCATCTTCTGGTCATCTCCAGTGGTCAAGTGTCATCTTCGTCATCTTCAAGTGGTCATCTCCAGGTGGTCATCTTCTCAAGTCATCTTCAAGTGGTCATCTTCTCATCTCAAGTGGTCATCTCCAGGTGGTCATCTTCAAGTGGTCATCTCCAGGTGGTCATCTTCTGGTCATCTTCAAGTGGTCATCTCGTGGGTCTGGCTCAGTGGCGTGGCTTGGCTTAGACCGCGGGTGCCCATCTC
>NW_020870797.1:414695-417558 GCF_003789085.1 Penaeus vannamei
TATACATATATATATGTATAGTATATATATATATATATATATATATATATATATATATATATATATATATATATATATAATATTATATATATATATATATATATAATATATATATATACAAATACACACACATACCATATATATATATATATATATATATATATATATATATATATATATATATATATATATATATATATATATATATATGTCGAGATCATTATTAATTGGACATTTAAAAAGGTGCGCTGGTTCAGATTTCAAAGATGCACATTCGTCATGGAAACATTTGTTTACATTTCATAAATCTAAATTCATATTAATATAGCAAACTTTAGTGTTATAAACAGAGTAAATTGTAATACTCATTTATAATGGTGTTTGTTTAAATAACAATTCATTCGAGGGAAAGCAATGAGCTCGTTATTTTAACGATTTCTCGTCAGACGATTCCTTGCCTTCGCACGTGAACAGGTAAGCTGTGCTGGTATTCTGTCATGTTTCACCATGATATGATAGATCACAGTGCTTGATAAGTTTATTAATGTAGTTATTAAATCCCTTTGTATCAATTTATGATATTGAGATGAATCCTTGCCTTCCCTATGTGAACAGAGAGAGGATAAATGGGGAAGAGCACCATAATTCTTATTACCAGGCTAAATCATAGTTATTTATTGTCAGTATTATATTAATTATTATTATTAATTATTATTATTATTAATTACACTAATGACAATAATTATTATATTAATTATTATTATAATTATATAATATAATTATAGTAATAATTATTATAATATAATAATGTAATTATATAATAATATAGTTATTATAATTATTATAATTATAATTATCAATAATTATGAATAATTATAATATATTAATATATACATGTATACATTATATGATAATTATTATTATCAATATTAATAGTTGTTTCCGTAGATACAGTAACAGAAGTAGTCGCAGGTGACAGTTCCGGTGGTATGTGAATAGATTGAGAATAGATTATTTATTAGAGGGAAGTGTAAGAGAGGAAAACTGTAAAGATGAAAGGAAGGAGAACGATTGGTTTATTTCCTAGGAAAATCATGGAAAACTGATAGACTGGGTGTGAGGGTCTCGATTCCGTATCACGTATATTTTTATTGTCTATTAATATAATTTTGATTTATAATTAATAGGAAAATGGAGGGTATAGACTTAACCTTTGACATGAATTAATTTGAGAATTGTAATGTTTAATGCTACGATTTACAGATTGATATGCCATTTGTTCATTGTTTGTTTATTGAATAAAGTATTAATGGTTAAAATGTTTCTATGACCGTCATAATATTTGGCACAACAGATGAATTCATTCACACACCCACGAGCCTCAAAGACTGTTATGCTATGCTACCCACAAGATTTAACGGCACAGTAAACGAATACAAGAATGCATTTACATTTAAATTAATATAGTTTATAAAAAAGCACACTAATATGGCAACAGTATAAACTGATTAGTATATATGATAAATTTGCACTTGAAAAAATAATTTTCTGACACACACACACACACACACACACACACACACACACACACACACACACACACACACACACACACACACACACACACACACACACACATATATATATATATATATATATATATATATATATATATATATATATATATATATATATACATATATACATATATACATATATACATATATATATATATATATATATATATATATATATATATAATATATATATATATATATATTATATATATATACTGGGTATGAGTAAAGTACCCCCTGGGATGCCCTTGAGAAAGACTAGTTCCCCATTAGCTTCTCGCGCCAGGAATACGGAGAAGCTGTAGGCGGCAGGAGAGTGGATTTCAGAGGGCTACAAAGATGCAATTTTTCAGATAGATTTCGTGAACTATGTCAGGCGTAAATACAGTGCATCTGGAAATATTCGGCAGAGATAAACCGCCTAGTTAGCAGGAACGGCAAGCAAAGAAAGAACCTCGGGTCCCTCCTTTGGTCCAAACCAACCTCTGACTACTTCCCAGGATATGAAATTGAAAGCCACGGCAGTTCAGTTTGAACCTGCCGTTAGATATATATATATATATATATATATATATATATATATATATATATATATATATATATATATATATATATATATGTGTGTGTGTGTGTGTGTGTGTGTGTGTGTGTGTGTGTGTGTGTATGTAATATATATATATATATATATATATATTATATATATATATATATATATATATATATATATATATATATATATACATATATATATAATATATATATATATATATATATATATATACATAAATATACATATGTATATATATATACATATATATACATATATATATATACATATATATATATATATATATATATATATATATATATATACATATATATATATATATATATATATATGTATGTATACATATATATATGTGTGTGCGTGTGTGTGTATATGTATGTATGTATATATAGATATGTATATATACATATATATGTGTGTATGCATATATTTAAATAGATGGATAGACACATATCCATCATTCAGTCCGGAGAGAACCATCACCTGTCGTCCCTGAGTGAGGCTTTAGCCGAATCTTCCCTGCTCGTCCATTCCATTTCCTCGGGAAGGCACAGTGCCAGCGCCATGGAAAGGAGTTTTAATCATTAACATCCCCGACCTGGGAAGGAGCCTGCAGCTAATTTCTCTCACCAGCTGCACTCGCAAGCTAATTGAGAAAATATTCCGTTTCTTTTAAATTCTATTTCGTTTTTAAAGGGCTATTTATACTGCCATGTAC
>NW_020870797.1:422658-435158 GCF_003789085.1 Penaeus vannamei
TTCTTTTTTTTTTTTTTTCCTTCGTTCTTGTGGCACGGGTCGACCTGTCAATCACTGTAGCGGTATGATCTTTGAATGATGGATGATGATAGTAATGATGATAATAATAATAATAATAATAATAATAATAATAATAATAATAATAATAATAATAATAATAATATAATAATAATAAAACAATAACAATAATAATAACAATAACAATAACAATAACAATAATAATAATGATAATGATAATAAAAGTGACAACAATAATGATGATAACAATAATCATAATCACAATAAATAAATTGATTAATTAAATGAAATAGTAATGGAATAAAGGATTACAGAATTATATTACTTAATCTATGCATATCCCGACTAAGAAATACGACTTAACGAATCTCATCCCACGGAGCCTCAAGACGTCCCCGCCCTTAAGACGACTTAGAGACGAGTCGACCCATGCTACGTGAGGAAACGAGAGGAAAGAGAGTCGTGGCTGCTCGTTATCGCAAAACACCAGCACGAAACGAGACACTTAGGTAGTTATTCGTGCATGTAGCGGGACCTTACTCCGTGCCACTGGATGTAGGCGACAGAAAAAGGTCGGGAGGTGGAATGTCTTCGATCAGTGAGCGAGAGAGAGTGAGAGAGAGACAGAGAGGAGAGACAGAGAGGAGGAGAGAGACAGACAGAGAGAGAGAGACCAGAGAGAGAGAGAGAGACGAGAGAGGAGAGAGAGAGAGAGAGAGAAGAGAGGAGGAGCGAGAGAGAGAGGAGAGAGGAGAGAGAGAGAGAAACAAAAAGAGAGCGATAGAGAGAGAGAGTGAGTTTAATGATTTGTGTAGTCGTTGAAATAAATAGGTATTGTATGTGAGTGAGTGATTTTAAGTGATTCAGATATGATAAGCTTTCTTTATTAATTTAAAATCAGATATATCTAAATTTCTATTTGAGAACCTAAGAAGAGTTTTAAAACTACTGTTATATTATAGATATTAGCAAATAGAATTTCTAAAACAACTTATTGAATAATTTATATAGCGCCGTAAACAAACAGTATTTGTGTGATGGAGTTTAAACTAATTCAGACGTGATAAGCTATCTTTATCAACTTAAAATCACTAATATATTCAAAAATCAACTTGAGAACCCCAAGAAGAGTTCCAATACTATTGAATATTTACCACTCCCAAGTAAAACATTCTACAGTGAGTGTAAACACATGTAGAGGAGAAAAATCCTAGGTGGCATCTGGGATACCTTGGATGCCATTCCGTGAATTCTTTACGGAACATTATCTCGAACAAAATGGGACTAGATAGTGTGGATACGTCATAACAAATCATAATAATTTTCCATATATCTATTCGTTAATTCGTCAATAGTGTGTGGAATAACGTCTATTCGTTAATAAATGGATACGTCATAACAAATTCATAATATCATATTATACTATTCGAATCGTAATATAGTTGTGGATAAGTCATAACAAATCTTTTATCATTTTCCATATATCTATTCGTTAATTCGTAAATAGTGTGGTACGTCATAACAAATCATAATAATTTTCCATATATCTATTTCGTTTAATTCTTGGATATGCCGCCTACCTAACCCGCTACAAGAGTCCACACTGACTTCTTAATCTATTTCTACGAGTCTCATACCTTTCTCTATACTTCTTCCATTTTACGAATTATTTCTGTAACGGTCTCATATCGTGCTGACGGACTTCTCATTCTGTTTCTACGCACGTCTTCATTCTCTCGTCTAACGGACATTCTGGCAATAGAGACCGTTCATCCGGCACTGACGGACTTCTTAATTTCTTCTCTGTTTCTACGACGTTCTCATTCCGGCCAACCTTTCGTCTGACGGACTTCTGCCATTTAAGGTGAAATATTTCTGTTTCTACGACGTCTCATCCGGCCACCTTTCGTCTAACGGACTTCTGCCATTTAACGGAAATATTTCTGTTTCTACGACGTCTCATCCGGCCACCTTTCGGTCTGACGGACTTCTGCCATTTAACGGAAATATTTCTGTTTCTACGACGTCTCATCCGGCCACCTTTCGTCTGACGGACTTCTGCCATTTAACCGGAATTATTTCTGTTTCTACGACGTCTCATCCGGCCACCTTTCGTCTGACGGACTTCTGCCATTTAACCGGAAATATTTGGCACTTCTAAGCCGCGTTCGGAGTAAAAGTTGTTGAGCGACGCCCTGTCCGAATTACATCATCGTCGCCCACTAATCTCCAGATCACTTGGGTGGAGATTTCGCGTGACCTAATCGCTGAGGGGATTCGGACGAGTCTGGGTCGAGGGGGAGTGTGGACGTCAGGGAGGGGAGGGTGTTCAGGAGGAGGAGGAGGAGGAGAGGAGAAGGAGAAGAGAAGGAGAAGAGGAGGAGGAGAAGGAGGAGGAGGAGAGGAAGAAGAGAAGAAGAAGAAGAAGAAGAAGAAGAAGAAGAAGAGAAGAAGAAGAAGAAGAGAAGAAGAAGAAGGAGGAGGAGGTGTGACTTGAGATTAAAGGATGTAGAGGCTGTGGGAGGATGGGACTCGATGGAGGGAGGGAATAACTCGAGGTTGAGGGAGAAAAGGACTCAAAAAGGACTCGAGGCTGCAAGAAGGACTCGAGGCTGAGTGAAGAAAGGTCTCAGAAGAAGGAGAAGACTCGAGGCTGAGTGAAGAAAGGTCTCAGAAGAAGGAGGAGACTCGAGGCTGAGTGAAGAAAGGTCTCAGAAGAAGGAGAAGACTCGAGGCTGAGTGAAGAAAGGTCTCAGAAGGAGGAAGAGACTCGAGGCTGAGTGAAGAAAGATCTCAGACGAAGCAGAAGACTCGAAGCTGAGCGAAGAAGATCTCGAGGCCCAAGGAGGAGAATACTCGAGCTGAGTGAAGAAAGATCTCGAGGCCCAAGGAGGAGAACTCGAGGATGAGTGAAGAAAGATCACGAGCCCAAGGAGGAAAATACTCGAGGCTGAGTGAAGAAAGGTCTCGAGGCCCAAGGAGGAAAATACTCGAGGCTGAGTGAAGAAAGATCTCGAGGTCCAAGGAGGAGAATACTCGAGGCTGAGTGAAGAAAGGTCTCGAGGCCCAAGGAGGAGGACCGGACTCCCAGCCGAGGGGGACTGCACGGTCGAGGGAGTTCCGCGACCCGAACGCTGGTGGCCACCGCCGGCATCCACACGCCTGAGCGAACCCGTGCGGATGACGAGCGAAAAGTGGCCTATTCTAATCACTCAGCCGATACGCGCGCTGAACAATGAAACAATGACCACCAACGACTGCCTTGGTGCTTCGGCGCTCGCAATCGACGGACTCGAATGAATAGCTTTGCAGAAGGTAAGGGAGGTGGTAGGGGGGGGGGGAAGGAGGGAAGGAAGGAGGCGGAGGGGCGAGGAGAGGAGGGGAGGCTGGGGAGGGAGAGGGAGGGAGGGAGCGGAGGCGGGGGTGGAGGAGGAGGCGGAGGGAGGAGGGAGGGAGGGGGTTGAGACAGGAGGGAGAGCTGGCCAGGTGGGCGAGGCTAAGGAGATGGAGGGGCGAGGAGGAGAAGCGGGGGGAAGGAGGCGGAGGGAGGGAGGGAGGCGGGGGGTGGGCGAGCCGAGCAAGGTCTGGCGTGCATGTGTTGCCAGACAAACACTTTCTCTGGCGTTTCGAGCCTAGTGGCGATGCCCATGGCCATAATTTCACCGTTATTTTTCTCCCCGTCTGTCTAATCTATTGTATATTCAACCGTGCAATAACAGCGGGGGGGGGGGTCAGAAACCTTCTATCGTGCCCTGAATGACCCAGAATAGTATCATCGTAGGATAAGGGACAAAGTCATGAGAGAAACACGAGCGGGACAGGGGAGGTCAAGTTCCAAAGCCGCTGACCCTGGCTAGGTCACGAGAGAGTAATCGTTGTTAAATCTTAAAATTACAAATACAATATAAAGAATAAAAAAATAACCAATATAACGCCCATCACGATATCAGACGGTTGGGTATCAACACGCCCAAGGTCACGAGAGTACCCTCCTCCAAGCCGGGTCAGACGAGGGCGTGGGTCAGCGGCGAAGGAGGTGAACGGCAGACGAGGTCACGCCCAGAACCACCAAGAGCTTTTTCGTGGGTTTTACGTTCGGCGAACTTCTTGCCTGCTTCTGAAAGATGAATTTTTCAACAGCTTTCTGTTCTCCAACGAAACTCTCATTTTGGGAAGAAGAAGAACAAGAAAAGACAAAAAAAAAAAAAAAGAAGAAAAAGAAACACACACAAAAAAAAAAAAAAAAACACGAACGAAAGGTACATTTATGATGGCTCTTGAGTGCCAGAAGTAAAACGTCTTGGGAGATAATTTTATTTCTTTGGCTCCGGTTCAGAGTGTAATTGGCCGGGATCGCAGTGAAAGTGGTCTCGGACAGGCGCTGGGCTCGGGTGTGCTCGCTCGCTGCCACGCCCACACATCTGCTACCATGCTTCCGTCTCCGCTACCATACCTGCGCTTCGGCCTACGTATCTGCTACCATGCCATGCTACCATACCTGTGCTTCGGCCCACACATCTGCTACCATGCTTCCGTCTCCGCTACCATACCTGCGCTTCGGCCTACGTATCTGCTACCATGCTTCCGTCTACCATGCCATGCTACCATACCTGCGCTTCAACCTACACATCTGCTACCATGCTTCCATCTACCATGCCATGCTACCATACCTGCGCTTCGGCCTACGTATCTGCTACCATGCTTCCGTCTACCATGCCATGCTACCATACCTGCGCTTGAGCCCACACATCTGCTGCCATGCTTCCGTCTCCGCTACCATACCTGCGTTTCGGCCTACGTATCTGCTACCATGCTTCCGTCTACCATGCCATGCTACCATACCTGCGCTTCCACCTACGTATCTGTTACCATTATTCCGTCTCCGCTACCATACCTGCGCTTCGGCCTACACATCTGCTACCATGCTTCCGTCTC
Source organism: Penaeus vannamei (assembly GCF_003789085.1). Classification (NCBI taxonomy): domain Eukaryota; kingdom Metazoa; phylum Arthropoda; class Malacostraca; order Decapoda; family Penaeidae; genus Penaeus; species Penaeus vannamei. The sequence goes on from NW_020870797.1 coordinate 427,612, forward strand.
CGCTACCATATCTGCGCTTCAATCAACATATCTGCTACCATGATTTCATCTCCGCGACTATATCTACGCTTCAGCCTACATATCTGTTACCATTATTCCATCTCCGTTACCATACCTGCTCATCCGATACATTTTCTACGCTACCACGCCTACACATCTGCTACCATACTTCCATCTCTATTACTATACCTTCACATTCGCTGCGTCTTCCTGGGCCACCACTGCACATCCGTCCCCATGCTTCCATTTCCGCTACCATACTTCCATCTCCATTACCATACTTCCATCTCCGCTACCATACTTCCATCTCCGCTACCATACTTCTATCTCCGCTACCATAATTCCATCTCCGCTACCATATTTCCATCTCCACTACCATACTTCCATCTCCGCTACCATAATTCCAACTCCGCTACCATAATTCCATCTCCGCTACCATACTTCCAAAAGGACTTGCCAGTTCTCCGCTTCCATACTCCCATAATCCTAGTTTTCCGCTATTTTCACTCAGCAACTTTTACGCGCTATAACACCTACTTCTCCGCTACCAAACGGATACACTCGCTACCATAGTTCTACCTCTACCTCTACTACCATCTCTATACCTGATACCAGATACCTTGTACATACCACGATACCACCACCCTTCTCATTCTCCGTATCCGGATTCCATTATTTTTCTTTATTAGTCGGGTTTTTACCTCATTTTTCTTTATTAGTCGGGTTTTTACCTCATTATCACTTTTTGGAATGATTTTCTACTATTTGAGGGAAAAGATGGTATTCTTTTAGGTTTTGAATAACGTTATATTTTTAATTATTATTCGGTTATGTTTATTATAAGTACTAATTATTGATGTATATTTTTTTTCTTTTCTTTTTAACATTCCTTTTCTTTTGAATTTAAATCATTTTTTTAAATTCCAGTTTTCGGATTCCTTTAAAAAAAATCCCTCATAAGTTCAGATACTTTTGCTGCTCCTCCTTCTGTTTTGGTGATTTAATAAATTAGACGTTTATATGCGAACGCAAAAACCCGTTTTTTCCACACACAGGCAATATTTCCGGACAAAAATTTCACAGGCAAATCTTATGCGGTTTTATAGTGCGGTTAAAAGCATCACAGAAAGTAAGTGTGATGAGGTTTGAGGGGATTTAACATCACTCTCTCTTGTTGGTTATTTTTTTTTATGTAGTTGAATAAAAGGTGGTTTGATTGTTGGATTATATTGATATGAGACAGGTGTGATGTGCGTGGAACTCCTGCCAATCACAGAATGTATAAATACGTACATAAAATTATACGTGTAGACATAGACGAACGCGTATATACATTCATGGACGTTCATACTAGACATACAAAGAGGCAAAAATACAATCATTTCTATAAAAAATTAGAATACAAAAATTATTGCCTAAATACTCCCATTCATAACCCTATTCCAAACACTACGATTATTCTCCTTCTCTCCTTCTCTCCCAATTCATCTCTTCCAACCATGATTTTATTTGTCCCAGTTCCCATTTTCGTGTTCCAAAAAAAGAAAAAAAAAATCACCCATGGAGGTTAGCTCATTCTCATTTCGTGTTCTCAAAAGGAAAAAAAAGGAATTCACCCATGCAGGTTATGGCTCTTTCCCATTTCGTATTCTCAAAAAAAAGGAAAAAAAAAAAATAGTTCAGCCATGGAGGTTATGGCTCATTCCCATTTCGTATTCTCAAAAAAAAGGAAAAAAGAAAAAGAATTCACCCATGCAGGTTATGGCTCTTTCCCATTTCGAATCCCCCCCCCAAAAAAAAAAAAAGTTCACCCATGGAGGTTATGGCTCTTTCCCATTTCGTACCCCCCCCCAAAAAAAAAAAAAAAAAAAAAAAAAAAAAAAAAAAGTTCACCCATGGAGGTTATGCCTCTTTCCCATTTCGTTTTCCAAAAAAAAAAAAAAAAAAAAAAAAGTTCAGCCATGGAGGTTATGGCTCTTTGCTCATGTTCCTTTTGGCCATAAGGAGTAATTGCAGCGAGAGAAGAACTAGTTCCCTATTGAATCCAGGCCAGGCACATTCACCTTTCCAAACGCATCCGAGGTATTAAAGGGGCTTTTAAAATACGTGTCGTTGAGCCCAGAATCGGTCATTACGAATACAAGAAGGGAGAAAGGGGAAGAAGGAGAGGGGAGAGAAGAGAAGAGAAAGGGGAGAGATGGAAGAGGAGAGGATAGGGAGAGGATTGAGAAAAGGGGAAGGATGGAGGAAGGGGGAGAGAAGGAGAGGAGGAGGAGAAAGGGGAGAGAAGTAGAGGTGAGGACGGAGAAAGGGGAGAGGATGGGAGAGAGGGAGAGGAATTGAGAAGTGGGTCAAAGGAAGGGGAGAGAAGGAGAGGGAGGAGAAAGGGGGAGAGAAGGAGAGGGTGGAGAAAGGGGGGAAAGAAGGAGAGGGCGAGGATGGAGAAAGGGGGAGAGAAGGAGAGGGCGAGGATGTAGAAATAAGAAGAGAAGGAAGGTGGAGGAGAAAGGGAGAGAAGGGAGGGCGAGGATGGAGAGAGGGGAAGAGAAGGAGAGGATGAAGAAGGGAGAGAGAAAAGGAGAAGGATGAAAGGGAAGGAGAGGGCGAGATGGGAAAGGAGAAGAGAAGGAGAGGCGAGGATGGAGAAAGGAAGAGGAAGCGAGGGAGAAAGGAAGAGAAGGAAGGGCGAGAGAAAGGGGAAGAGGAGAAGGCGAGGAATGGAGAAAGGGGAAGGAAAAGAGGGTGAGGAGGAGGAGGAAATAAAAAGGGAGGAAGAGGGTCATACGATTATACAAGAAGGTGTGGTGTGTGTGTGTTTACATATATATATATATATAATATATATATATAGATATATATATATATATATATATATATACACACCACCCAGTAACACACACACACAAACACACACGCACACAAACACACACACATAGACACACACACACACACATCATATAATATATATATATATATATATATATATATATATATATATATATATATATATATATAAAAAATACACACACACACACACATATATAAATATATAATACACACACACACACACACACACACACACACACAAAATATAATATCTGTATATGTGTGTGTGTCTGTGCACGCACACACACACACACACAAATATATACCGCAAGGGAGAAAGCCTATCCAAAAGACGCAGAAAACTAACAAATCGCATAACACTCCAAAAAAAAAAAAAAAAAAAAACGCACTTTTCCCTCAATATCACCAATCTTTCCTCTCCGCTGACGACCATAATTCGCGGAAACATCTTAATGGTTCGGTCATGAGGCGATAAATTGGATCGTTCCATCTTTGAATGCAAATGGCACCTTGCTCAAGACAACTCGATAAGCTTGGCGCTTGCCGGTGCCGGTCTCGCGAAAATAGACCTGGGTTGACTTCCTTGTTTTAATGAGGGTGGAGAAAGGGGAAGAGAGGAGAGAGACGAGAAGGATGAGAATGAGAAGAATGGAGAGACTGGGAGAGAGGAGGGGAGAGGGAGAGGGAGAGGAGGAGGGAGAAGGGGGAGAGGGAGAGGGGGAGGGAGAGGGAGAAGGAGAGAGGAGAGAGAGAGAGAGAGAGAGAGAGGAGAGGAGAGAGAGAGAGAGAGAGAGAGAAGAGAAGAGAGAGGAGAGAGAGAGAGAGAATGACCTAGTTGAAACTTCCTTGTTTTAATGAGAGAGAAAGGAGGAAAAGGAGGAGAGAGACGCTGAGAAAGGATAGAGAACTGAGGAGAGAGAGACTGGAGGAGAGAGGGGGGATGGGAGAGGGGAGGGAGGGGAGAGGGGGAGGGAGAGGGAGAGGGGAGAGGGAGAGGAGGAGAGAGGGAGAGGAGAGGGAGAGGGAGAAGAGAGAGAAGGAGAGAGAGAGACGAGAGAGAGAGAGGGATAGAAGAGAAGAGGGATAGGAAGAGAGAGGGATAGGAAGAAGAAGAGAGAAGGAGAGAGAGAGAGAGAGAGAGAGAGAGAGAGAGAGAGAGAGAGAGAGAGGGAGAGAAGAGATGAGAGCAGAGAGAGATGAGTGAGTGAGTTGAGTGATTCTTTAAAGGAAAATGAGGAAAAATATTATAGTGGGTACATATACATGCTTTCTACCTTTTCTCACACACACAACACACACAAACAACACACACACACACACACACACACAAGCACACACACACAACACACACACACACACACACACACACACACACACAACACACACACACACAACACCACCACACACCACACACACAACACACACACCACACAAGCACACAACACACACACACAAACACACAACACACACACACACACACACACACACCACAACACACACACACACACACACACACACACCACACATCACACAACTTACAGATGTATTGAGTAATAAAATCCTCAGCCAACATACATACGCGTACGTGTGACTGGGAAAATGATCGAAAAAACGAAACAAAAAACGACAAAAAAACGAAAAGAAAAAAAATAGCAGAGTGAAAAACAAAAGAAAAATTACTTTTGAAAAGGGGCAAAATTACCCCCATGAAGCTGCGATTGGATCTCTCCACTCGAGAGAGAAGTAAGTAAGAGAAGAAGAAAAAAACGATACAAAAAAACACGAAAAAGAAGAAAAAAAAATAGAGTGAAAAAAACAAAAAGAGAGGATTACACCGATCCCTTGATTTCACTCGCGAAATCAGAATTACACAAAAAAAAAGGAAAAGAAAAGAAAGAAAAGAAAGGAAAAAAAAAAGAAAGTACAGATTGTGTCGTGAAAAATCGACGCACACGCTCATCACTTATTTCCTCTCTTTCGCTCTCGCTTCTCGTCTCTTATTCCCATCGTGAGGGAGGAGGGAGGACGGTAAGAGCGGAAGGATCGGGAAAGGAGGGAGGAAGGGAGAGGGAGGAAGGAGGGTAGAGGGAGGGTAAGAGTGGAGGAGGGAGCGGAGCGGTAAGAGGGAAGAGGGAAGGATGGAGGGAGGGAGGGAGGAAGGGAGGGCAGGGAGGGAAGGGAGGACAGCAGGTAAGAGGAAGGAGGGGAAGAGGATGGGAGGAAGGCGGGGGAGGGAGGGAGGGCAGGGAGAGAGAGAGAGAGAGGGAGGGAGGGAGGGAGGTTGAGGGGGGAGGAAGGAGGTGAGGGCAGGAGAAGGTAAGGAAGGAAGGACAGAAAAGGGAAGGAAGGGCGAAAGCGAAGTAGGAAGGAAGAGAGAGAGAGAAGAGAGTGAGAAGAAGAGAGAGGAGAGAGAAGGAGAGAGAGAGAGAGAGAGAGTAGAGCCGGGAGGGAGGGAAGGATAGGAAGGAAGAGAGAGAGAGAGAGAGACGAGAGAGAGAAGAAGAGAGAGGAAGAGAAGAGACGAGGTCTGAGAGGGAGAGAGGAACGAGAGAGGAGAGAGGAGAGAGAGGGGGGGGGCGAGCGCAGAAGGGAGGAGGAGGGAGGGAGGGAGCGAGGGAAGGGAGGGAGGGAGAGGGAGGGGAGCGGAGGAGGAGGGAGGAAGGATAAAGAAAGGAAGAGGAGAGAGACGAGAGATGAGAGAGAGGAGAGGAGGGAGAGAGAGAGTAAGAGAGAGAAGAGAGAAGAGAGAGAGAGAGAGGAAAGGAGAGAGAGCTCGAGAGAGAGGGAGGAGGAGGGAGGGAGGGAGGGAGGAAGGATAAGGAAGGAAGGAAGGTAAGGAAGGAAGGTAGTAAGTAAGGAAGAGAGAGGAAGAGAGAGAGAGAGAGAACAGGGAGGGAAGGAGAAGGAAAGAGATGTTAGAGACGAAGAGAGAGAGGAGATGGAGAGAGATCGACGAGAAGAGCAGAGAGAGGAGGAAGAGAGGAGAGAAAGGGAGAGGAGGAGGGAAGGAGAGGAGGAGGGGGCGAGGAAGGAGGAGGGGGGGCGGGCCTGGAAGATCATGGGAGGGAGGAAGGGAGGGAGGGGAGGAGGGAGGGAGGAGGGGGGAGGAGGAAGGCGAGGAAGGATAAGAAAGGGAAGAGAGGAGAGAGAGAGAGAGGGAGCGGAGAGAGCAGAAGAGATGAGAGAGAAGAGAGAGAGAGAGAGGAGAGAAGAGAGACGAGAGAGAGAGGGAAGAGCAGGGGAGGGAGGAGGAGGGAGGGGAGGGAGGGAGGGAAGGAGGAGGAAGAGAGAGAGAGAGAGAGAGAGAGAGAGAGAGAGAGAGAGAGAGAGAGAGAGAGAGAGAGGAGAGATGAGATGAGAGAGAGAGAGAGAGACGAGAGAGAGAGAGAGAGAGAGGAGAGAAGAGATGAAACAGACAGACAGACAGACAGACAGGAGAGAAGAAGAGGGGGGCGGGGGCGAATAGGGAAGACGGGAGGGAGAGGAGTATGAGGAAATTAGGAGCGAACGAAACATGATAAGGGAGGGGAGGAAAGATAGGGGGTGGAAAGATACTGGAGGATTAAAGGGGAGAAAAGGTGGAGTTGGAATAGGAGGGAGGAGGGAAGGAGGGAGGGAGGGAGAGGGAGGAGGGAAGCGAGGGGAGAGGAGAGAGAGAGAGAGAGAGAGGAGAGGAGAGAGGGAGGAGAAGAGAGAGAAGAGAGAGAGAGGAGAGAGAGAGAGAGAGAGAGAGAGAGAGAGAGAGAGAGAGAGAGAGAGAGAGAGAGAGAGAGAGAGAGAGAGAGAGAGAGAAAGGAGAGACGAGAGAGAGAGAGAGAGAGAGAGAGAGAGAGAGAGAGAGAGAGAAAGAGAAAGAGAAAGAGAGAGAGAAGAAGAAAGAGTAGAGAGAGAGAGAGAGAGAGAGAGAAAAGAAAGAAAAGAAGAAAGAGAAAAGAAAGAGAAAGAGAAGAAGAGAAAAAAGAAAAAGAAAAAGTAAAGAGAGAGAGAGAGAGAGAGAGGAGAAAGTGTCAGATAGAAATAGAGAGAGATAGAAAGAGAAGAGAAAGAGAAAGAGAAGAGAGAGAGAGTATTTGAAACGGTCCACTAGCATTTCTAAATTTCCATAACCGGACACAGAAAAACGTAAAACAATGTACATCTCGAAGTGGAAGCGAAAGAAAACGATTAAGAAAACGCACCACGAAATAAAATCGAAAAGAAAACGGTTTCAGAATCAGAACAAAATTTTAAAAGTAAAGAGAATCAGTAAGGGAAACGAACGTACAGATCAATAAGATTAAATATAAAAACCGAAACCCAAGATAGAAAACGAAAGAGAAACCTGAATGGCAATAAACGTGTTAATTTCGCAAGAGTAAAGGTTTGCGGGGAAGAGTTTAAGTTTATGAGGAGAAACAGATGTAAAATCATTTTAATATTCCCTTCTATATCACACGATGAAAATTACTACGAGAAATAAAAAAAAACATGAAGTGAATAAAATAAAAATAGACAAAACATATATAATCTAATAATCATAACACTTAATATAAACAAAAGTTTGCGGGAAAAACAGGGTCGCATTCCGAACGAGCAAAGGGTAACGGGTGTAAAACAAAATCGCATCGACGTAAAATGTTTAAGTATGATAACGAGGTAATGGCTGGCATATTTTGCAACAAGGGAGAGGTTCAGAGAGGAATAATAAATAAGTGGATTAA
>NW_020870797.1:440158-445158 GCF_003789085.1 Penaeus vannamei
CAGTTTTTATATTATGAAATAAGTGTTCAGGATGTTTAGAATTTTAAATTTTATTTATGTGCATCTGTGTGTGTGTGTGTGTGTGTGTGTGTGTGTGTGTGTGTGTGTGTGTGTGCGTGTGTGTGTGTGTGTGTGTGTGTGTGTGTGTGTGTGTGGTGTGTGTGTGTGTGTGTGTGCGTGTGTGTGTGTGTGTGTGTGTGTGTGTGTGTGTGTGTGTGTGTGTGTGTGTGTGCGTGTGTCTATCTGTCAATCTATGTTTACTTTTTTCCCTTTTTTTCTGTATATATATATTTTTCCTTTTTTTTTCTTACTTTTTCGGGGAAATAGCGGGAAGAAAGTCGACTCGCTTCCGAAGATCCTGATACCGAGGGGATCAGATGCCGAACAACGCAAGCGAAGCGCATTCACTTACGTAGGATCACGTTTCGCTTTTGTTTCTCGTCTGCATCGAAGCTCTGACGTTTATCTTTTTTTTGGCGGGAAAAATGAGGCGTCAGTTTTCCATTTTTAATCTTTGTTATAAGTAGATTTTTTTTTCTCCATCTCTTCAATACTGTCTGTTTATATACATATGTACACATGCAAAAGCGTATACATGCATACATACTTGCATGTGTGTGGATAGGTGGGCGGGGTTTTATACAAACAAATGACGTATGTCTAATGGATCTATATGACCATTATGATATTAATAACACTGCGCCTTTGAATGACAATTAACAAAGGTAATTATGCAACAAAATGTAACTACAAAATCAATATAGAGAAAGAGAAACATAGAGAATATGATATATAGACAGACAGACAAATAGACAGTTATAGTAACAAATAGACTGATAGACAGGCATGCAGATGAGATATAGACAGACAGACAAATAGACAGTTATAGAGACAAATAGACTGATAGACAGACATGCAGATGATATATAGACAGACAGACAAATAGACAGTTATATAGACTGACTGACAGACATGCAGATAATATATAGACAAACAGACATATAATCAGTTATATAGAGTGACTGCCAGACATGCAGATGATATATATACAGACAGACAAATAGACATTTATATAGACAGATAGACAGACATGCAGATGATATATAGAGACAAATAGACAGTTATATAGACAGATAGACAGACAGACAAATAGACAGTTATATAGACAGACAGACAAATAGACAGTTATATAGACTGACAGACAGACATGCAGATGATATATAGACAGACAAATAGACACTTATATAGACTGATAGACATGCAGATGATATATAGACAGACAAATAGACAGTTATATAGACAGATAGACAGACAGACAAATAAACAGTTATATAGACTGATAGACAGGTATGCAGATGATATATAGACAGACAGACAAATAGACAGTTATATAGACAGATAGACAGACAGACAAATAGACAGTTATATAGAATCATAGACAGACATGTAGATGATATATAGACAGACTGACAAACAGAGATATATAGACTGATAGACATACATGCAACGAAGAGAGAAATAAACAAAAGCACAAGACTCTAAAAATAAAAACACCGCCCTTAGCACAAAGTGAAGCATTATTAGCGTGCTTGTTGCATGCACTCAGCAGAACAAGTTTTGAGACGGGGGGTGGGGTGGGGGTTGGGTGGGGGGGGGTGGGGGGGTTGTGGGGGTGGGGGTTGCGTGGGTGGGGGTGGGGTGGGGGTTGGGTGGTGGGGGTGGGAGTTGGGTGGGCGGGGGGTTGCGTGGGTGGGGTTGGGGGGGGGGTTGGTGGGTGGGGTGGGTGGGTTGCGTGGGCGGGGTGGGGGTTGCGTGGGCGGGGGGGTGGGGGGGTGAGATGGAAACGCCCTGGTCAGTACTGGCCACGCCTTTTAAATAACTTGTTTACTGAGATAGTTAGACTTTTGTTATAAACTGCTGTAGTGAGGATTAAAGTTGGAACGATGATTAAACGGAGTTAATAAAAGAATAACGGTTTTATTATAAGTGGCACTTCAATTGACTTATTATCAGTAAAATCATTTAGAAGTGCTATTAAAGTGCTATCAAAGTGTTATCATCATAACAAATATCATCATGATCATCATCACTAACAGTATCAACACCAAAGACATTATCATCATCATTTCAACGTCATAATCACCAATATCATTAAAACCAAAATCACATTAATACTATTACTAATCATCATCATCATTGTCAAAGTAACTTTTCACTGACTCAGAAATCCATAGCGGGGAGTTCCTGAGAGGCACAGTGGGCTAATGTAAGTACCCGAGTTCTGAGAGGCACAGTGGGCCAATGTAAGTACCCGAGTTCTGAGAGGCACAGTGGGCCAGTGGAAGTTCCCGAGTTCTGAGAGGCACAGTGGGCCAGTGGAAGTTCCCGAGTTCGAGACCAGGTGAAAGTTGAACGAGAACTGCTTCTTTGGCAGTGTTTGAGCATGATAAGGCAGAGGGGGCCAAGGAACTTCACTTTATATTGTGCTTTATGGGCGAAAAAATATGAAGAGTGTAGATAGATTTTTTTTTTCTATTATTGTTTGTCCTTATATCCTGTCTAGGGAGGGAGGGATTTGAGTTATATTTTGTATTTTATATTTAGTTTTGGGTTGTATCGTTTAGAATGAACATAAAAAAAATATTGTCCATTGTTCGACGTGATTTTGAAGTGTCAGTGAATGTCATGTTCAGGCTCGAGGTACGTGAACATCCGCTAGACAGGATAAGGCCTTGAACTCTTAACATTTTGCCCAAAATTTCGTTGATCGGAAAACAGTAAAGGTAGCAGACTGGCCTTAGCGCGAAATGGCCATATTGTGTTTATTTATACGCGAAACCCTTCGTGGTACTCTTGCAGGTGACCTTATTGCCATGACAAAGGACGTTTTATGCCATGTTGCAGTGGCAGCCAGACGGAACAGCAGCTACCCCCCCCCCTCCACCGCACACACTCTCACAAATGCCACCTCACACCCCTCCCCTCCCCTACTTCCTACCTCCTACCCCCTTCTACTTAGTTACCTCTTCCCCATCTCCCTACTTGGAGACCCGCTGTTCTCTCCCTTCTCCTAGTCTACTGTTTTCTCCCTGTCCCCTTTCTCTTCCTATGTCCCGTCCTCCCTCCCTCTTCCTTTCCTCCTTGCCCCTTCCCCTTCCATACCTACCCTCCCCCTATTCCCCTTTCCCCAATCATGGACACTTCCCTTCCCCTTTCCCTGTCTTCCTCTCTTATCCTTTCCCCTTCACTTCTAGGGCCCTCCCCCTCCCCCCCTCTTTCATCCACCTCCCTCCCCTTCACAACCAACTCTCCCCTTACCCTCCCCCCTGAGCCCCCATCCACACCCACTCTTCCTCCCCCTTACCCATCCCCCTAAGTCACTCAAACCACCCTTCTCCCTTACCCACGCACCCCCTAGACCCCTTCCCAACCCCTTCCCCCCTTCCCCTTTACCTAACCCCCACCACCATCCTCCTCCCCCTCCCCTTCCCCATATCCACCCCTTAACCCCCCTCCCCAACAACCCTTCCTCCTCTATTCCCCCCCACCCCATCCCCTCACCGCCCTCGCCGTCCCAGCAAGCCCAACAGCCTTGAAAGCAGCTGAGGCTACCCGCGCGAACCCAAACAATGGCCGGTTCGTTCCCACCTCGAAACGGTCTCGATCAATTACCTTCTCGAACCCAGTGATTCGAGGCTTCGTTAGCTTGCTCGAAGTCGGCGGGAGGTTTCGGGTGATTGGCTAATTGGCTTCGGCGATAATACAGCGGATCATTGTGTGTCATCACGATTTTATCTATTACACACACAGTATTTATGTGTGTGTGTGTGCGTGTGTATATGCACACACAGACATGTGTGTATTGTATGTATGTGTATATGTATATGTATATATATATATATATATATATATATATATTATATATATATATATATATATATATATATATATATATATATATATATATGTGTGTGTGTGTGTGTGTGTGTGTGTGGTGTGTGTGTGTGTGTATATGTATGTATGTGTTTATATGTATGTGTATATGGACTGTATATATTCATATTCCCTCATATCTCTCTCTCTCTCTCACACCTCTCTCCCTCCCTCCCTCCTTATCCCTCTCGGTATACTTAAGCTACTGTGACAGGGAATAGGATCTCCGGTCCACAGTTATGCAGATGCAAATGTCGGGTAATGGTTGCAAAAAATACTTTCGTCGCAATTCCTGGAATAACAAAGACCGGGAGAAATACTTTTATAACTTTGATAAGCGTCTTTGTACAGCGAGCAACAGGCGCAATGCCCTACTAAGGCGTATAGCATCTTTTGACAACAGTAACAACAGCTAGAGTAACAAAACAATAATAGAATGGTTGTATTTAATTCATATTTTTTTTTTTTCTTTTTTGGCGATTTAGTGCATTCAGTTGCCGATTCGTGTTTTTTAATTGTGTTTGGAGGAAAATTATAATAACACACACACACACACACACATGTATATATTTTACTGAAGACACAAACATTACACTTCCCGCCACAAACCAACTTTATTGTAGCAGTACGCTCTGTCATGAGATAACGTAACATTGTACCAATTAATAATTTTAAGGCGCGATTTCTTAAATTCGACACTCTTTCTCGGATTATTTCAGATCTGGTTGTAAGAGAAATTAAATAAAATTCCTTGACATTCCCTTTCGCGAAGGCCACTGCTACCTAACCTATTTTTATCGTATCGCAACCGATCCAAAATCAGATGTTTCACCATCGCATATATCTTATCACTGCCATATTTATTCTTTTATTTTAATATGATATCGCACTTAATATAAACTAGATCATACCCCCCCCCCCGCTCCTCCAATCCTACCCCCCCCCCCTCCTTCCCATTAGTCGTCCACCATCTACGTTTAATGACGTCATATCAAATAGTCACATTGGATTGTTTATAATCTTCAGCATTCATATATAATCCTCAAAGTATCGATTGGTAAGTGTGT
>NW_020870797.1:470158-480273 GCF_003789085.1 Penaeus vannamei
ATTCTTGTAGAGGACAAAAAGTAATAGTGGTTGGTACAAGAAATAATCTGCAGACACGAATGGTAACGCCACAAATAAAGGAAAATGTCGCGGAAGTCCACTCGGTGCTCCAGCGGCTCAGTCCACTCGCTCGATGTGGAAGAAGTTGCCGCGCAGGTTGCACACCATCTTCTGTCCTACTGCACCTAACCACTACCTCACAACCAATCAGGAGGCGGCAGTTTAGCAGAGTTTTTTAATTGCTCATTAAAGTTCAAGTATAATATTCCATATACTGTATCATAAAAATGCATACAACTATCGACTAACGTTTCATATATATTCATGTCTCATCCGTTTTTAAGTTAAAATGTGTATTTTGATCCTCAATTTTGGATTAATATTCTTAATTGCCAAACTACTCAAATACAGTTGATAACACACACGCACATTTCTGGCTACATCAGTGGCCTGGCTCATTCTTCTCAGTGACAGTGACCGATGTGTGTCTGTTTTGCTTGTTAATGGAAAAACTGAAGAGATCATAAAGTTTTTACAGATTCATGGAATCATCCTAAATAAAAGAAAGTGTGAAAAGTGCAGTGCAATTTTCTGAACTGTTTCAGCTCTATCTTGCCGTGCATACTGAGGTGAAGAGAATGTTTCCTGGGGATTATTAGGGGGGCGAAGCCCCATCAACCCCCCATGTGCCGAAGGGCGCGCCCAGTAACTTATACCCAGCACTGTTTTGACTTAATCTACCTGTGTTAGACATAATGCAATTTAAAAGTTACACAAAATTTGGAAACTGGGTAATTCTTTGCAGTATGGAAGCACTCGCCAGAGACTCTTTACAGTATGGGAGTACTCCCCAGAGCCTAAGCCCCCAACTCCCTGTCACAAAATTCATTCATCAATGTCAGCAATTTCTTTCTTGTACCGTGGACTGCAACTTTTTGTCCTCAACAAGAATATCATATTCAATTGTTTATTTAGAAAAGATCTGATTTGATACTAGTAATTTTGATAACAATGGATTGCTTATGTGTACTTTTCCTCTATGGTATTTCCATTGCAAGTTAATAAGAAAATTAAGCAACATGTAAATACCTTGGCATACCTTTACAGAACGACTGCACTAAGTTAGGGAAAATCTAATAAAATGTAAGAGGAAGAGGAAAAATCTGAGGTCACTGACTCATAAAATCTACACAGGCAAAGAATAATGTCAGAAATTAAGAAAATAGATTGCGACAAATGCCACATGGAGGTTAGGTCTATGGATGTCAGGTGGTGGTCTGGGAGCAGAGTCCTCGATAAGGGAATATAACAGTAGGGGAGGGGGGGAAGTATTTTGGTTCATATGGTGATGTTCTTTTATTCACAGGAATGATTTAACTTTACATTTTGAATTCATGCATATTACAGGGTGATTTTTTGGAATATAAAATAACTGGGTTGATCTTTACAGTATGGATGCACTAAGTTAAGGCAAATTGACAGAATGTTGCAGTTGTCGGTACAAGGAATAATCTGCAGACATGGACGGTAATGCCACAAATGAGGGTAAAGGGTCTTGGAAAGCGCCGCTCTCAGCTTAAGTCTTCTTGGTGCTCTCATGTTTCGACTTTATCTTTCTGTGCATATGAGATGAAGACAATATTTCCTGGGGTGCGTTGGGGGCAGAGCCCCTCCCTCTCTTTAACCCACTGCCTGAGGGGTGGGAAACTTTGATTGATAAATAAATTTTGTGACATGGAGTTAGGGACTTAGTCTCTGACGAGTGTATCCATACTGTAAAAAATTACCAATAATTGCAAAGTTGGATGGCTGTGGGAGTTTACATATTGCCTTTAGGAATTAGTGTAGAACAGGAAATGAAATTTAAAAAGATATTGTAGGGTCAAATATGCCCAGATACAGTCAACAATCTTTATTTAATAGTCCCAATAGTAGGCGAGGGCATGAAGCTCATAAGAGAAATTGCAGAGTAAAACAAGCTGAAACAATTAATGTAGAAGAATAATTGGTTGAAACATCACTGGGAGGTGCTCCCCATCATTGAAGGTCTTAGATTAAAATGCCTAGTTTTGGGAAATTCTGCCCCATTCTTTTGTAAAATCTACTGGAATGCACTTCACCATAGACTCCACCTAATCTATAGCCATAGGGCTCTACCCCCAGGACCTTGTAGTTTATATGCAATACATTATTACCATGTAATCTGTAGCTAGGGATCCCCCTTGACCTCTGTGGTATTTATATATTCTATAGCCAGCGGACTTTGCTCCCTGGACCTCCGTGATCCTTCAACAATACATCCTGGCCATAAACTCGACCAGTTTTAACCATATATTTCAGACCCCATGGTTGTTACACAATATGGCTAGGATATATTTTGATATGCCCAGGACATATTCTAATTAAATGAGGTGGACAAAGTTGTTGCTGCATGTAATTTGGATTTTCTTGGCATTTTGGTTCACTGAAAGTTGTAAGTGGATGGCAACTAAAAACAAAACTAACAAACTTTAGAAGTCTGGCTAGAGCTATTGACCTGATTATCAGCCTTTTGCAATTTGGAGCTTTATCCCTTTTGGAAGAATTGAAGAAAATTGTAGCATCATGAAATGGTTTTGCATTGTTTGAAGTAATTACAGTGCATGAAAATGTTATTTGTTGGTTTGCACCTTTGTCAAGTTTTTTCTTTGGAATTGTGTGGAGAATATTGCATATACATGAAATGGATTTAATGATAGTTGTTGGGTAGAAAAGTCATGTATTTAATTTAATGTAAAAGCCCCAAGGTCTGTCTTGTAGTTAGTGGCAGTAGTCAAAATACAATTATGATGAAATAGAAATATATGCATAAGAAACTCCTACATATGATTATTTTCAAAACAAAGTATTTGGGATATGGTTCATGCCAGGAAATGCAAAAGTTATGTCTTGACGTTCCTAGAAAATTATATTTTGACGATGATCAGGGTTCTCATTTTTTGTGTACATTTTAGGATCAAGGAAGTCAGCGTGTAAATAGATATTTTTAAACCGGTGCAAATGTTTGATGGTAATGACGATCTTATCTTACAGATGGGCATATCGTGCTTCACCAGCCAAACCAAGCAAATTTACGTTATATAAGGCAGAAATGGTCGGCGCGGTTATGTGGTGGTGGATCTTGTACCATCTTATGACTGAACCAGAGCACATTACTGTAAGTACATATGTAAATTTTATATTGATTCACAATATCCATTTTGTATGTGTGTGTGTGTGTGTATGCGTGCATGCATGTGCACATGCATGAGTGTGTGTATGTTTGTGTGTATGTATGTGTATGTGTATGTATGTATGTATGTATGTGTATGTACATGTGTGTATGTATGTACATATGTGTATGTATGTATGTATGTATGTGTGTATGTATGTATGTATGTATGTGTATGTATGTATGTATGTATGTATGTGTGTGTGTGTGTGTGTGTCTACACATACATATATATATCACACACACACACACACACACACACACACACACACACACACACACACACACACACACACACACACACACACACACACACACACACACACACACACACACACACACACACACACACACTTACATATACATTTTCATACATACACATATATATACACATTTATGTATACTTAAATATATGTATGTGTATATATAATAGTAATGACAGCAATAATGATATATGACTTATAATGATGCTAATGATAATAATGATAATGAAAATGATAATAGTTTTAGTAAAAATGTTAATATTAATGAAACTGTTAATAATGATGATGATGATATTATGAGGATCATAGTATTGAAATTAGTAATGATAATAATAGTAACAGCGATGATAATGATGATAATAATAATCTTAATGATGATAGTAATAACAATAATCTTAATGATAATGATGATAGTAATAATGATAATATTAACAATAAGAGATGGAAAAATGTAAAATTGTTGAAAGAATTTTATATGGAAACTTTTATCATTGCAGGGTGAATTTCCTTATCCAGATCCTTCGAAGTGGTCAAACGAAGAGCTCGGAATCCCTGCTGATGACGAGGATTAAGAATTATTTATAAGGTTGTCACTTTCACCGAAGTATAGCTAATGACACAGAGATCTTTTGTGAAAATGTAAATATATATATTATGTAATTTTTGGCCTTGTTTCATTAATTTTTTTCCTGTAATGTTAAGAGCCAAGGGATTTTTTTTTTTCATGTTAACTTATGTTATGTTAATTTGGAGCCATTAGGACTTTTTGGGGGGATATGGAAATTGGTTAAGGTGCTCGACATTAGATCATTCTTTACACCTCGGTATGGGTGATTCAGATATTTGTTGCAAAACCTGTGCAGCCATTTATGCCTTTTGTTTAAATTGTTATGTAGGTAATGTAACAATCTGTAGGGTTTTCTATAAAGCGTGAAAAAAGAATAATGTTTTGTTTTGGCAAGAAGGCATGTTTATGGACATGGCATTTGGTCAGACCTCAAGAAGTATTATTCAAAAAATAATCCTGAATCAAAGTGCCCATGTTCGCCCCTTGGTTCTGTGTTTTTAATGGTAAATAGAATGGGAGCTCCACATTCCATTGCAGCTATAATGTGTAGCCCAATAGGGCTTTACAAGGCTTTACAGAGACCTTGGTTTGGGGGTATAATAGGAATAATCTGTTGTATAGATTTTATGAAGAGCAGACACCACTGTAGTCAGTGCTTGGTCAGCAGGGTGAGGAGAAGCTGGAGATCTAGGATGGCACTTGAAGCAGGGTTCAATGTCAACTGTGGTTTTGTATGGAAGAATACTTATTTCAAATTATTTTGAAAGGAAATATGCTGAATACTGACAATACCCTCCTATTCCAACAATGTCTCAGTGGCAAACCTATTCCTACCCAACCTCACTCCAGCCTGCATCTCCCTGGCTGATTGCCCTGTCTATGACCAGCTTGCTTGCCTCATTAACTATGATGAAGTATCAGTATAATGCTACACTACCCCCCAGAAGCTGACTAGTCTTACACCAATATTGCCATAATTACCTTCCATGGACATGACCTCCCCCATGAATTTTATATTAGAGGAGAGTCTTGTCCTGTCCAACCATACCAACCCCTTCTCCATCAATGTCACCTGGCCATGATGGTTCAAATTCCCCCAAACAGGCATGCATGTGTGACAATTTTGGTGGCTCCCATAATGTATTTTGTAGGGGCTTCAGTTCTGAGTCTTATGTTACCAGTCTTCAGATTCAAACTTGGCCTCACTTTGTGCAAGACCAGGTAGTAAATACGCAGACAAAATTTTTCTCTTGCTCCTTACTTCTGTCCTTCACTCTACTCCCCTTCTTCTCAAGATGTTTATACATCTCCCTCAGTTTATCTTCCTCTTCCTACTACTTGATATCCCATTTTTATCTCCTCCCTCTCCCAGTCAACTTCTTCTGCCATTTGAAATCTAGACACTCCAGTCTCTACTTCCTCCTCACTCAACTCATCACATCAAGCTAAACGTTCCACTCCATTTTCTCCTACCACATCCTCTCCTACATCTAGGTCTTTCTCTGCCCCTCAAATGTCTGTGCCGACTTCTCCCCCTCATAGGAAAACTATTTCTTAGACCTCCCCAACCAGCTCCATTTCAGGAATTCTTGGAGACATCAAAATGCTTTCATGACCCAAGATAACATATCCTATACCCCATCCATCCTCCAAACTCTTAGCTCTTATTCCATCTACCCTTAAAGTGACTGCCAACATCCTCCTCCTCCTCCTGTTCCCTCTACACCCCATCCTTTCACTCCCTCCCAACACACCCCATCCTACTCTGCTTTATCTGCATTACTCTCCCCTTCCTTCTCTGTTATATCCCTTCTGTTCCCTCATTGATACATTTATATTACACTCACTTTTGACACGATACCCTGCCCTGGATCCTCCCACTTCTCACATTTCTCCTGAAATTGCTCTTTGATCTAATTGCCCTTTGCCCCTTTGCTAATCCTTACCCTACCCCTTGGAAATCCCTGGAGAATCTCATACTTTTCCATCTAAGAACTTTGATCAAATCACCCTTTTGTTACTCTCTACCTTAATCCATTCACTTGCCCCCTCTTTACCCCTTTCAATACCATACTATCCCAAAACTGCAGTACGACTTTAGACGTGTAACACATTAAATCATTAATTAACCCCATCTTTACCTTCTCACTACTACACCTTTCTGTAATGTGAAATGATCTTTGATATAGTCATTTGGTATAGTCATTTTACTTTGCAGCCATAAGCCATAAACCATTTTCTTATTAATAGCATTAATGGTCTGAATTATATTTTAAACCTCAAAATATACCCCATCTACCTCCTCCTCTAATTACTATACTATTATACAATATGTGACCGTTGAAATATGGCATTTTAACTCTAACAAAGAACTTTAAAAACCCTCCCACCACAATACAATACCATAGTGCTATATGACCTTTAATGTCTAACACATTTATTTTCTTGTGTCATTATTACTTACCTCAAAATATTCAAGCAGTCAGCAAACATCTGACTGAGTATCTAAGAAAATTATGAAAAAAAAAACACGTAAAAAGTAATTTACTGACTCTTTCCACCTCCTCAATATGCAATTTGTCTATCGGGAAGGTGCGACCATACACTTGATACCCTTTGAAGTTGATTCGTTAGCCAAGAGAAATATAACATCACATGGCAACTATCCCAGCATATATAAGCTGTGGGGGGGAGAAATATGAAATGTGTGTGTGTGAGCATATACACATAGTATATACATATATACATGTAATATATATGTATGTATTACATACATGTACAATGTATGTATGTATGTATGTATTATGTACATATATGTATGTATACATATGTATATATATATATATGTATATATATATATATGTATATATTATATAATTATATATATATATATATATATATATATATATATATATATATATATATATATATGTGTGTGTGTGTGTGTGTGTGTGTATATATATATATATATATATATATAATATATATATATATATATATATATATATATATATATATAATGTCTACTCATCCGTGCAGAGTTGGATGACAACATCGTTCCTAGTGCACTGATGCCCACATCCAACTCTGCACGCATTTTCACTCCTCGTTATCCGCCGATTAGCTCGGATGAGTTGACCGAAGCGCACTTCATTTTCCGGCTGTGCAAATGGCGTCCGGAGCATCTGTCTCTGTCGCCACTCGGGAATCGACGGACTGCGCTGACATCAACTGCCTCGGCTCCGTAAACATTCACCAAGTGCCGGTGAATGTCGGCTGGTCTAATTTCTTCAGCGTGGAGGAATTCAGTGACAGGGGTTGCTAACTTAGACTGTCGTGCCATCGATATCTGCAATAGAGAGATAATAAGAAATTCAGGTTATGAGCGTAAAAGTTCAGTCATAATGTCATAAGCAATTTCCTATGAGGGATTACTTTGGGATCGACCCTCGAGTATGTGTGTGTGTATATATATATATATATATATATATATATATATATATATATAATATATATATATACATATATATATACATATATATATATATATATATATATATTATATATATATATATAATATATATATATATATAGATATAGATATAAGCATTTTGAGGGCCTGTTAGGGGAACCTATTCAGTTGATACATGCGAAGTCAATAGGCGGACTGGTCTGGTAACAGGGACCATGAACTCCGTCAACAAGAGTATTTAGAGGTTCCGGTACCTGTGTAGAAGGACTAAGTTCCGTGTCTTCAAGGCTTTGATACAGCTAGTTTTGTTCTATGGAAGCAAAACATGGTCGCTGTCTTGTGCCTTGGAGTCGCGTCTCGATGCCTTTTGTAACAAGTCCCTACACCACATCATGGAGTACAGTTTATCCATCTGTCCAACCGACGACTCCACCGTGAGACTGGCATGGGACCTGTTACCGTGTTCCCTGACCCTGATGAGTGGTGACCCCCCCTCTCTCCCAAGATAATCCTGTGGAGGAGAGAAGGGAACAAGCAAAAAAAAAAAAAAAAACAAACAAACAAACACAAAGGCATAAATGTAAATGAATTTATTTACTTGCACATTGATAGATACACGCCAAGAATAGATAGGAATACAAGCAGAATGATATGTTTATACAGTGGAGATATTAAAAACTAATTTTGTTTAGATAGATTTATACCAAAAAGGAGAGAAAGTCATATAATTGGCTCTAAGTATACTTGTACTTGAAATTCAAAAATTCAATTTTACTTGTACTTGAACTTAGACGCAAATTACTTTAAAATATACCAAGTACGTTTAAGTGCAAGCAAATACATTGTATTTAATCGAAGTTTTATACAGTACATACTAGTTATAAAACATTACTAATCTAGAACAAGGATTAGTTTTATTATAGATATGAGGCATGTATGGATAGCCCTTGACATTTGCAACATACGAATTAGTTATTCATAAAACAAATGTTTTATTTTGCAGTTCTGTGATAAAAACAGTGATGTGCTGAAAAAATGAAGGTAGAATTTTTGGTAACTTTTCTATATCGAATCATCCCTTTTTGACAATATGTACCCGTATAAATATTATATATGTACATATACAATAATTACTAACTTTCTGCTTTACGAATCGATGAAAGGGTTTATTTCATCACATAAATTACTCGTACTTCAGTGCATTGACATGTACTTGCACTTAAATACAGAGCAAAGTGACTGTATTTACGCTTGTAAAATATCCAGGTACTTGACCTTGGACTTATGTACAGTCACATCTGTTTGTACCCAACCCTGCAAATATATGTATCTTATATTCCAAGGTTAATCTCATTTGTTATCCTTATATACATTAACTTTTATCTCAGTCCATATTTGGAATATAAGACATGGCTCACTTCTATTTCGCGAAAATTTACAGGACTTAGGTAAGACATTGAATATTAGTGTCGGGATACAATGCATCAAATCTATCGATATAATAGAGTAATTCTCGTGAACAAAAGGTTAATTTAAGTCACTTTCGATTCCATACCATATAGTTCTGCGTTTTATGCAAAATAATACTGTATCAAAAAGCAAACTCGAACTTGGATAGCGAAAAATAAACAAAAAACAACCAAAAAAAACTCACAAAAAACAGACAGATGGTGACTGTTGACAAAAACAAAATACCTTTGGATGTTCCACACAGCGTCTGTGAAGATAAGCTTGAGAATATTTTATCAATGAAGATACGCAGATATGGAAGTCATCGTGCACTGGCAACATCATGCACGAACTATAGAGGCGCTACGTGCTTGGCATCAGTCGAGAACGAGACAAGATGGGGAAAGGTCATACAAGTTGGTTTCTCGTAATTGTTGTCTGTTTAGGGAAAATTTATTGTGTTTAGATGAAGTTAGATTCGTTAGCGGTCGCAATTTTGGTTTTCCCTATTTTCGTTTTTTATATAAACGTACGAGTAAAGTTATATTTGAGAGATCACCATGACAGCGCGAGATACCTACATGTTCGAACCCTATTTCAGAATCAATTTAAAATTAGCAATCCTGTTTCAGATCCTGTGTTTATTCCTCTTTTAGATCCTACGTCTAATCCTCTTTTAGATCCTACGTCTAATCCTCTTTTAGATCCTACGTCTAATCCTCTTTCAAATCCTGTGTCTAATCCTCCTTCAGATTCGGTCTAATCCTGTTTCAAATCCTGTCTAATCCCGTTTCAAATCCTGCGTCTAATCCTCTTTCAGATTCGGTATCCAATCCCGTTTCAAATCCTGCGTCTAATCCCGTTTCAGACTCCTTCGACGTGGCTGTGATCGGGGGCGGGATCATGGGCAGCTGCACCGCCTACAGCCTGGCCAAGGCGGGCAAGTCTACCGTGCTGATTGACAAGGTAAACACAGCTGATCTGGCTGGGTCGGAGGGGGAAGGAGGCGAGGCTGTTGCTGTCTTCCGCTTTGTATTCTGTCTGTCTGGTGACTTTGTTTCTCTCTCTCTCTCTCTCTGTCTATGTCTCTGTTTCGGTCTCTGTCTGTCTGCT
>NW_020870798.1:0-19701 GCF_003789085.1 Penaeus vannamei
GGTCGAGGGAGGAAGGGAGGGGGGGGTTATGTCTTCAGTTTTCGTTTTCATTCTTCCTTTTTTTTTGCGCGGGTCTTTCTCTTTTCTCTCTCTCTCTCTCTTTCTCTTTATTTATCTTTCTATTTCTCTTTTTCTCTATTTATCCTTCCCTTTCTCTTTCTCTCTCTGTTGCTGGCTTTGCTTGCTTTTAGGGACTCTTCGTCCCTATTTCTCTTTTTCTTGCTTTTTTCTTCTTCTTCGTCTCGGGGTCTCTTCATTATCTGTTTTCTTCTTTTATCCCTTTCTTGCTGGGTTTTTTTCAGGGTCTCTCCGTCTAATTCTTTTTTTTTTCTTTCTTTCGTTTTGCATTTCTTTCTTACGGTGTCCCTCCATTTCCTTTTTTTTTCTTTCTTTCTTGCTTTTCCTGTCTCCTATATTGCTGCCTTTCTTGTTTTCTGTCTTTCGCTGTCTCTTTATCTTTTTCTTTCTGTCTTTCTTTTCTTATCTCCTTCTCCCCTTTCTCTCTTTTCCACCTTTCTCTCTTTTTCCTCCTTTCTTTCAGAATTTCTTCCGGTGTCCCTCCATTTCTTTCTTTCTCTCTCTTCTTTTTCAGTTTTAGTTTTAGTTTTATATGATTTTTACATCTCTTTCTCTTCAGGTTTAATCATCGTCGTGAGCTTTGTACGAGTATGCTGTCGCGTAGATATTCTTAACTGGAATGTATATCGTGTAAAAGCTGTATTTTTATGCGAGATTTTATGAAAGGTTTTACCGTCTTGCATATATTTTTACAGTGTGATCTTGTCGCTTTATTTTCCTTTTCTTCAGTTTTGTAATCGTTTCTTTTTTTATTCTTATTGTTAATATTGATAACAACTGGTAGTGTCTCGTTTGTTTCAGAATATATATGTATATGTATATATATTTATATATATATATATATATATATATATATATATGTTTACGTATATGCATATGTACATGTATATGTACATGTATATGTATATATGTAAATATTTTTCTTTTGTCCAGAGGTACGGTCACCTATTCATTTACATCATTTTTCTCTTGGCGTTGTATCTGTTCAATCCGACAATCGGGTATTTAGTATATGAAGCAGAAACATCCAACAGCGCGTATGAAACCTCACAGTCCATTATAGCAGATATGAGTCGGTTTAATTTTGCGCCTCCCATTCGGTCTAAATCCCATTACCCATTTCGAATTCATTTAAATCAGGGTTTCAACTGCAGGTTCCGAATTTTAGAAATCGGTCAATTTCAATATTTCGCCATTCCCGGGACCGCGGCTGTCATTGGGGACTGATTATATCTTTAAATTCAGCGCCGGTTATTTTTTTTATTATTATTATTATTTTGTTTAGTCCAAGTTAAGAAATCAGTCTTGGGAAATGGCATTGTTATAGTTTCAAAGTATGCTTCTCTTGGTAACTGAAGAAAAATACTAATTTGAAATTATATGAGTCATGAATGACAAAAAATTATCACATTTTACATATAATGTCTAGTATCTCATGATTTATGATTGACGAGGCGCTAGAAAAAACGGGATTACATAAATAGTGAACTACAAATACTAGACTTGATTAAATTATATCAACATTCGAATAATTAACTTATCTTTTCTCTTGTCATCATGTTCACTGTAACTTCTATTTACATTATGAAAATTATCTTTTCTTGTATACATAATGCCATCGACCATATGATATGCACGGGTATGAATAGGTTTTGCTAGGCATATCTGCCCCGGTGGATCAGTATGCCTGAGTATCATCCATTCAACTTCCTACTGACAGGTACTGCTTCTAGACTCCTGTGCTGATCACCGATAGCTCATGAAATGTATTTTTTTCACGCCTTTTTTTTCTTTTTCTTTTTCGTCTTTCCTTGACTTTTCTTTTTCCTTTTCTTTTCCCCTTTCTTTTTTTCTTTTTCTGTTTCTTCTACTTCCTCTTTTCACAGCAAGAACCCGCGCTCAGCCGTCTTGAATTACCGAGGTTGATCTCTTCCAGGTCGGTAAAAATGTCATCTATCCCAACCTGGGCCAATTCGTGGAGGGTCAGAGCTCTCGGCGGGAGATCTCTTACTACCAGTGGGTGACGTTCTTCCTCCTGATCGAGGCGCTGGTGATCTACCTCCCGCGGCAGATCTGGCACCAGCTGACCCACAGCCAGTGCCTCCCCTTCGACTTCACGAACCTCCGGCGTCGAGAAGACTGGGAAGACAAAAAGAACTTCCTGGTGTGGCATATGAAACAGACGCGGGGGAACCACGAGTATTGGCTCTGGCAGTACCTCCTCACAGAACTCTTAGCGATCGCGCTCCTCGCTTCCTTCTTCATCCTAACCGACGTGTTTCTGGGTGGCGACTTCTACAATTACGGCCTGGATTGGTTCAACTTCATGCACAATGCCACCAACACGACCATTTCTCCCATGACGGCTCGGTTCCCACGTCTGACGGTGTGCAAGCTTCAGTACCACAGTCGCGGAGGCACCATCAACAGCTACTACCCCCTCTGCCTCCTTCCTATCAACTGCTTTAACGATAAAATTTTCCTGTTCCTCTACTTCTGGTACTGCATGTTATTCGGGCTGTCTCTACTGCGAGGGTTGTACATGCTAGTGCTTCTTACCTGCAAGCCAGCCCGTCGTCTACGACTGAAGTTCAGCGCTAAATTGGTGCCCGAAGATACTTTGGATCGGTTCATTAACGCACACAACCTCAGTGACTGGTTTGTGTTGTGCAACCTGGCGCCCACCATGGACCCTGTACTAATTGCTGAGCTCGTGACCCAGCTTGTGTACGAGGTGCAAGGGGGAGAAAGTTCCGATTCCAAACCGTCCCGCCTTGGTAAGCAAGAGAAATCGCTACAGTCTGTAAATTACATATGAGATTCAGCGCCGCGCGCTTCCCCACACTCGCTCACACACTGCCTTCCCAATGGCCATCCCAATTACGGATGCCGCGCACACCTGCTCCCGTATGGCCAGTATCATAATCGCTACACGCCCCAATACGGGCACGGCAATGGCTACTCCAACGGCCACTGCGAGGCGCTGTAAGTGTGGTTGGCTCCTGCCTGGCCTCTGTGAGGTCTTCCACCCCTCAGACCTGGGCCATGGCGGAGCACAGGGCTCGGCCCAGCCCCCTCTGCCATGTCGACACTCGGGGCTGCAGAACCGCACGCAGGGGAAGGCGCCGCGCGACTCTCATACCACCACACCACCACCTGGGGCCCGCCGCCCACCACGCACGGGGTGAACCTTCCGGCCGAGACACTGTGGGGATGGTGGGCCGCGCAGCTCCACTGGAGAATCAGGAAAAGCGACAGGAACAGCAGCAGAGCAGAACAAGAGCGTGGCCGAGCCCTACGCTTTGCCATGGGACCTGCCGGCATGATGCAGGCCAATGGGCGCTCCCTCGCCAGGGCGCCCACAGCAACACTCCAGGCCCGTGCAACACCCGCACTCTGCGTTTCCAACAGGGGGCCTGTCACAGTGATAAATATCATCATTGAAATTATAATCTGTTTGTTTTGTTACTGGCATGAGTCTACAGGAAGATTCCGCAGAGGTCTTGTCACTGCTGCAGAAGCCACGATTTGCTATCGGTCGGCGGCTCTTGTTAAGTCGAGTTTTTTCATATAGTGAATCTAATCTTTAAAAGACTGTTGTGTGTATTTTATATGCTCGTAGAAATTTTGTTTTGCTTACTTATCTAAGCTGTGTAGCTGACTGGTGATACTGCAAGAAAAATGTTTTCTGTATATTGAAAATTAAGTCAGTATTTCAAGTATTCTTCAGTATTAAGAATGAAAGAATATATACCAAAAGAAATAAATATATATATAAATATATATAAGTTTTGCTATTCATTTCGCGTGTGGTCTCTCATAGTGCTTCTCATTTATGAACTCAAAAACAGAAACACAGTGGATTTATGCTACGTCATGGTTGTTGACATGCCACACGCATAGTTGTACAGGCAACAGTGTGCACCGTGATGACCTGACACTTGGCAAACCTGTGAAGCACCGGCCAACCACCAACGAGCCTCTGGGTCCACAGCCACTCACCCTGAACACATGAACAATCACTATTACGCCAAAGTCCCATAATATGACACATGTTATATTCACAGATCAAAACCATGAATATGGACAGACAGTGAGGAGAAAAAATGAACTAAATGTGATCACGAAAGGGCTAAAAAAAATAAATATGTCTACGTGGATTTCGACCCAGAGCGTTGTGAGGCCTAACACAGGGGTTACCCCTACCACTGCGGGCTTCCTGCTTTCCAGGGGTGGTTCTTGAGGATGATCAGACACCCCAGCCATAATAGCGTGTGACTCTGCCAAGTATCTCACAGCACTAGGCATATTGGGTATCATGGATGGACCTGTGCAATTATAGATTTAAACATAAGTTGACGTACCCGTGGAGGTTCCGAGTAGTGTTTTAGAGTCCCCATGCTAATTTCTAGGACATCGACATAATGGCCGTTCTCTCCTTGTTAAACACTGCATGGAGGCTGGGGTGGCTCCGGAGGGCACCACGGCCACCCAGATCGGCCTGCTGGTGCCCTCCCCCCTCCACCCCTTCCCCCAACCTTACCATCTTACCAGCCTATGTTGTAGCCAGAAGTTATGTTTACTCGTCGGACGGGGCGTCAGACAGGTAACTTAAGTGTTTAGAGTTGTATAAAGCTGGTTGTTTTCTCTGATACTTTATAGAGACTGAAGACTTTTCTATTGTTTTGTTGTGATGTGCATATTTTATATGTACTAATGTCTTTTTTCGAGATAGGTGAAATCGAATTTTACTAGATCATATTTATGTTGTCTGTTCAATATAATGTTTATATATCCTTACAGCAGAATGTTATTAGTTATAGCTTCTTAATGGAATGCGCATTACTTCTCCATTATCAAAGAAAGTTACAGTAGGGAGTTGCTTGATACACACTTGCTTAGTTAACCTGTAGCTACTCACAGTTTAGAGCTCTCAGTACCATACCTGTCTCCCTCTCTCTCCTCCTAATTATTATTCCTTGTCTCTTTTACTCTTTCCCCTTTTGATCATCCTACAATGTGTCCCACAAACAGATGTGAACTGCATCTACTGTAGGCAGGGTCAAGAGGCCCTAAACTTGCCCCCTTGTTGTATATGTAGAATGGGACCTTTTGTATACAAGCTGCTAAAAGGCAATGGATTATCAGAAACTGGTGCCACTATTGTTAATAGTTCATCATTGTACACATTAATAATCCCAATATATGAACAATGCATCACCAATCTTAACAATCTAACAATGCAATCATATTCTTTTGAAGTCAGTTTAAGACTCATTTCAGTTGATTTTCAGAATCCAGTTCTAATTTCATAAGTATGCTTTTTCTGGTATATTTTCTTTGCATCATATTGAGACCTAATCCAATAAGCAATTTTGGATTTTTGTGTAAGGAAAAATTTGTATAGTTGCTCTTCCTATCATTGTGATCCGCTCCCTAATTGGATGTTTTCCTAACTTCTAATAAAAATAAGCTTATACCTCATTTTGAACTGTTACAAAGATTCAGAGCTCATTCAGAACAACTCTGAACTTCATATCCAGTCATCTACATACTTTAGGAAAATGTGGCACCAAATTCTTGACTTATCCATAATAATCCTTGAACCAGTAGAGCTTCACAGTCAACCCTGCTGGGGGGGCGGTCAGCTGCCATAACCCTGGCGGTGAACTTCAATCAATGATGACGAAGGAGCAGTAGCTACAACTCGCATTAAAAGCTGAGTTAGACAGCTCATAGTTCTGAGTATTATAAAGTGATTAGCAAGCGTGATGCTTACAGATTCACTTGATGGTGAGAATCGGCTGTATGGCACAGTTTTTTTAAAGAAGGAAGCTAATGCTAGCAAAACAGTATTGTCAGTTTTGTTAGTGAAGCTGCAATTAATGAATGTCACAGTCAACTTTGCTGGGAGGGGTTTGCAGATTCCAGTGACTTCATTTTTCAACTTTGCTAGAGTAGGCAGCTGCCGCTACAAACCTTACAGTCAACCTTGCAAGGGGAGTTAGCAACTGCTAAAACCCCATCTGCCCGGAGCATTACTCTTGGTTAGCAGTCATAGTTCCAAGCATTTGGTTCTTCAATAAAGTTGATTTTGATATTGCAAATTGAAGTATTTTACACACATATATAAAGCACACGAAAATATTTTTCCATTGAAAATGCATAATGTAACAAGAGGCGCTTGTTTCTGGTCATGTTATGGTGTGAACATGGGCTAAGAAGGCCTCCACTAGAAACAAGTCAAACAGAGAGAAAAAAAAAAGGAATCCTGTCGTCTTACACATAATCATCAGTCACTTACTCGTTGGTTGTGTAAACTCAATTTACCTGTGGGAAATTATTTTTAAAATAATATATGACATAGTTTTGATACAAAGAAGACTGATGAATCTTAAACTTTATTGAAGTGCTAGACTATGTAATGGGTCATGATTGGTAACCATTTAAGCATTTTAGATTAAGTTAATTGTGTCAGTAAAGGGGGGTAATTTGAGGAGCAAGATTGACTGCTAGGTAACGAGGCACAAGAGGGTTGACAGTGAAGGCAATGTAGAGGTATAATACCCTGAAACAGTTATTTGTTTGTAATTAATATGTATGAAGCCTAGAAAAAATCATTTTAATGTAACCAGGGTTAGAGCTCATTTCAGAGATAAAGAGGAAAATTATAATATAAAAAAAAGAACTTTTGGCTTGTGTAACATACTTATAAAAAGGTGGACTGTACATCACAAGATAAAATAAAGATCCTACGGTTGTTTCCTGCGGTGGCTCTCCTGAACCGAATCTCCACCTGACCTGAGCAAGGAAGGCGCTGTGTGGTCAGCTGGTGACCCGGACATGGCGAATAGCCACGACCAGAGACCACCTTCATTATACAGCCACTTGGGATTTTAAATGAAAACTGTACTCTAAGTATGAACTGTTAGATATTGTAATGACTTGTTATAACTTTTGTGATCACACAGTAGAGGGTACTCTTTATAGTAACCAGCTCTATTTACAATTGCTAGTCTTCGGTATATCCTGGGTTTTTTTTCTGTTTTTTCTTTTTTTTAGGTTCAGTAGACAGAGACGTTGTTTTATATAATATAAACTTGGGTGATCTTGTGTGTAATTACTCTTGCTAAATGTTATTGTGCACTTCGGTTTATGATGAAATGTGTTGTATAGAATTGGTGTCCATATCCCTAACAAGGTACCAACCTTGGTATCATTGCTTTACCAGTTGGTCTTAGGTGGTGAATTATCAAGAAACTGCATTTCTTTTTTCTTTTAAATAAACATACCTTATAATAAATTAAGTTTCCTATGTAAAAAATGCAAATCAGATTTTATGGGTATATATGATGTAGATAGAGTAAAAAAATATCCCCTTGATGTATAAGTGCTGACAGAATCCCATGATAATTGAACCTAAGTATATAGAATTCTTTGTAAAATTCAGTGCAATAATATTTTAAGACAAAATCAGAATAAATGAATTCCAGAAGACCACTCAAAATACATGTTTATATGCATTACTTGTGTAGGGATCCTTCTGTATTAGTAAAATCTTAATCTGTTAGAAATAAATCCATATGGGCATAACTGATCAATTAATAATGTAGATATAAAATACTGTTTCAATTAATATTAATGAAGAATTAATAATCACTAACAAAGAAAGAATATCTTAAAACTAGTATATCTAAATTGTGCCCATCTATGAATGAGATTAGTGGTGTCGATTGTTTCATACCATTTAATTTCTTTTTAAAATCTTAATTATCAGGTCTTATGTCACTTGTCAAACAATATGCATTGGTACAGTTTCCAGACGGCAAAAGAACACTCACACAAACAAAAATATGGGGGGTCATTTTATCCCAATTACCTTCAACTTTTTATCATTCTGAACCTATTAATCTTCCACGTTCTGATAGCTCTCACTCATTCCAGTAAATTAGGTGCTACACTTGCATTCCGGGATCAGTTTGTATTTCATGTTGGCACCACTGTACGTCTCTGTCTGTTGTTCCAAAAAATTGCCCCATTTTAGTCAGTTATAAGAGGACGAAGCACCGAATGTAACTTTGCATTTCTAGAGGCAATAAGGAAATATAGTTAATATACTGTAAAGTTCTCGTGTTGCAAATTTATTAAATAAAACTGAGAAACTGCTGTAATGTTGTTATTAAACCTTTCTGTTAAACACTGTTGATTCCTTAAACTTTGAAAATAGTATTATGATAAGTAACTAACTTTTAGTTAAATGAAGCTGCAGATCAACATGTTAAATGTGTTATGGTAAAAGACTGCACCTCAGCCTCTCCTGGTTATTTCCTTGAGAGAGAATATTAGTCATCAGCCTATAGTAGCAGCTCAGCAATGACACAACACTTTCCATAAAGACAGTATTACCTCCTTTGCTTATGGATCAGTGTTATTCTGCTACATTCAAAGTTAATACTATTTGTGGTTTGGCCACAGGTGCATCATTAAGCAAGATATTATTTGGTACAAGAATGAATAAAAACAGGGCAACTAGTGTTATCAAAGATGACTGGACCTTCATATTTTTTATATTAAAATTAATCTATTATGATTTTAAAAGAAATATAAAGAAACATCACTTCCATCAATATTCTTAAGCAAATGTAAATGTTAAAATGAATATGGGGGACTTAATCATCAATTATTATAAAGCTACTAAAGTGAAAACTAACAGAGGCCACAGTAGAAAAACATGGTATTTATGGAGCATGTAATGAACAGTAAAGAAGCATTTGAAGTTCCTAAAAATAACTTGGATATTATATACTTTGCAATGACATACAATTCATAATATTACTTGATATGAAGAAAAAAAAATCTCCTTCACAATAAGCCTTATGGTAAAAATGAACATAAATAACCCATGCATAACAATGGTACTTCTCAATTTTACACAAGTGAAATTAATTATGCACTTGGTGTCTCAGCACTTACCAATATCATAAGATTTGAATAACGGAATTTTCACAAAAAAAAAAAAAAAAAATCTGGATCTTACTTAGACCTGCCCTTAATAGACAATCATAACTAGATGACTGTAAGACTATAGCATTGAAATGTCATAACTTGTCAAAATCTCACATCATGTAGTGCAAGTTTTGCAAAGAAATGCTTTTTATTGAATGAATTAAAAAATTTACATTTGGTCAAGACAAAGTCAAATTAATGTAAGTCTTGTTTATTTTGTTTATGGTAATACATACTACATAACTGATTGATTCCTGAATCCTTTGACAGCTTTTTAACATCTATACAACAATCACATCCATTCAGAAACAATATACTATAGAACAAGGCATGGTATCACTTAGTAAAAAAGCTGTAAAGGAATTGTTGTGAAGACCATCAGAAAAATGGCATAATCAGTTTAGTCTACATGAAGTATAAATACATGTTATATTCCTAAAGAACTATTCATACAGTAAAAGTTTAACCAAAAATGTCCCCTTCCTACAAACCACATTCCAGCCCGTTGTGTAGATGCTTCACATCACAATTGTAAAAATCACTGAGAATATTACAGGCTTTCCACAATCCAAGTACATAATTCTAACCATAGTAAGTACAACAATAGTGTATGACCTTCCCCTCTATAAAAACAAATAGGGAAGACCTATTAATTTTTCACTATACATGTAATGCTAATGGGGACTATACATATCATATCTGATGCTAATATAGTGGTTTCAGGATTATTACATTCCATAAAAAAGACAAGCAATATATTACATATTAGAATATGGGGTCATTTTTTGTTAGAAGTTAGCAGCATATTAATTATGCAATATTCCAAAATGGTCTGCAATCAAAATGATGCCTAAAAGAATCACAAAATCCTATAAATGGACAGTGAAAAGAAGAAAAAAAGAAGAGGTTCCTTTGTAAGAAATACAAATAAAATTCTTCATTTACAAAATAACAACATGAGAGCTTTATGATAATAAAAAAGGCTTATACCAATTGGAAGTTAAGAAATATAATACTATCTTACAACTTTGTACGCTTGCTAGGAACATAGTGGCTGGGGGTGCCATAATATGCAATACCAGTTGCACAACGCTCTTGCACAGTGGTGGCATCTACCTTAGGGGTACCATCCGAGGAACGCTTAGACAGAGGGACAGCCAGGGGATCTCGCTGCTTGAGGATCTCCACATCCTGTAGCACCACCTGGGAACCTCCTCCGGCCGTAGGTAGTACGTCGCCCTGAAGAAGAGATAGAAGTGTTTAGTGAAGCACATGGGAATTTCAGAAGGGAGGGAGGGTAAATGTGAATGCAAGTTAGCTGAGATATTATAAGATGGAAAGACACAAAGAGGGAGAAGATGAGGTTCCATTAGCCTCAACCAACTAAGAAACCAGATTTAAATAAGGGAATACAGCCCTTTTAAGGCGAGGTTCAACTGGTCTTGTGTCCAAGCGCCCAGCCAGGTTTAGTGTTTCAGTTGTGAAAAGCACCAGTGTAACAGACTGCATATGGCTCTTGCTTAAATAACACCACGCATAGTATTTCTTGTTTGAGCAAGAAGGACTTATTCCCTGTTTCACCATATTTTCATGCATCATGGCATGTGTATTTGGAAGAAAGGAGCACGGAAACTGATACATCAGATCCAAAATTATTAACACATCTGACAGGCCATCAAAACGAGTGTAGATCCTCGGTTTCAAATTAGCCATTTCTAGTTTATTTGTTTTTGATAATAAAAAGGGAATTTTGTGATTATTAACTGTTTTATAAAAAAAAATCTCTAATATAACTTTTGTTGACTTTGTAGATATTGATTTCTTTAAATGACTTGCACAATATTAAATTGCACCCTGGAAAGCCTGGTGATACCCACAGAAAAAGAATGGTCTGAGTTGTGTTATTGCTGGCTCCCCTCAGCCCCCAGATTTTGCACCAAAGTGACCGATTCTACCCAAGTAGCCACACTTATGACCTGTGTGTACACAAGACCAGTTGAACTGCTCCTTTACCTATGCCTTGATTCACTATATGGGTGAGCCAAACCTAGAACATTGTTTGCCCAGACATTTTTTTTGTAGGGAATAATGATCTTCAGTTATGCTTTACTTAGCTTTTTCTTACATATTACTATATATTTATATAACATTAAAAGGGTTTGAAGGCAGCCTAGTTATACCGAGTCCAGAAGAACGTAAGAGCAATATAAGCAATACAGTATGTTGGGTGGGCAGAGGTCTAATTCTGACTGCTGGAATCCAAGCTTCAGAGGAACGGATAAAAGAAGATATGAATTTTTAAGGCTTCCTGAGCTCTAAATAAGGTGAAAAAGTAAATGTGATTATGCTAGGACTGGTAACAGAGAACTTTCATGAACTCAGCCCATTTGAAGAATGGAAAATAGCAGAGGCAAAGACCATTAAAACTGAGAACTTCAAATAATTATTGAGGCATCATATGTAAATACAAGTAAATATAATGTCAGGACCAAAACATATAAATCAAATTAGCAATTGTGCCACAACAAAGATATCCCAGTATAAAAAGACGATTAAATTCACTTGGTATGATGAATATGTAAAAAAAAAAATACTCTCATATTTCTTGGATGAATTCCCATTTTGGGAAAAGGTAATTCGACTGAAAAAAAATTCAAACTCAGTACTCAAAGAATGCATGCTTAACTTAAACAAGAAGCATGCTATAAAACACGCATGCAAATCTAATAAATACAAGATAATACAAAATAATGTATAACAGAATCAAGAACATATGAAATTCGTAACATAATTCCACCTTTTATTGTATACATACTTACCTTATTTCTCTATCAACTGAATGATACATGTGAAATTCAAGGCC
The DNA here is from genome assembly GCF_003789085.1 of Penaeus vannamei. NCBI lineage: Eukaryota > Metazoa > Arthropoda > Malacostraca > Decapoda > Penaeidae > Penaeus > Penaeus vannamei. Next base: position 11,948 of record NW_020870798.1, read on the forward strand.
TTTCCTTGAGTCAGACTAATTCCATAGTATGAAAATAGAAAGAAATACCTACAAACAAACCACCAGGGTAGAAAATACCACATTACATCAGAGCAACACAAGACCACCAATAAATACCAAATGGGAAAAAAAAGAAAAAGAAAAAAAGAGAGAACATGATTTATTACTATGCCTGAACCTAGTACCAAAAGCTCGTCTTATGAAGCTGTTGAGGAAGAGCAAAGCAGGGAAAGCAACACTTCATCATATCTGGTGAAGTTTGCCCCTAAGAGAAGCGATGGGGAAAAAAGTAACAGAAGATAACACAAACCATCACCGTCACTGCCTTTTAAACATGCATTTGACTCAAAATCCTTTAACAGCTAGGATTGCATGGCATATATGGCATGTCCATTGTGATTTTAATTCATTGTGTTTACACACAGATGGCTCCATAATTGCTTAGTCAATTACTTGTCCTATCAAACTCACCAACTTACCCTTTTCCTTAATTTATGTATTTTTTCTATAGCTTACTAGTATTATAACATCTTAAAAGCATAAGAAAAAACATTTCAACTGAGGTCACATTGGCCCTACTAATTGGCTTGCAGGTGGCTGAGCATTTGTGGAGCCATTTGTATGCAACAAAATTCACAAAAAAAGGTCAATAGTACATGTATCCTCACCCAATGGATTAAATAAAAGATTAACGTTACACCATTAGGTACAAAATCAGTCTAACTTTAAAGTAAGATGTTCTTTTCAAGTGTCCAGTATTATATTCATTCATTAATCAACAAGCAAAAACCAAACAGAAAGGGACTGATAAATATTTGTGTATATATTTAATGGACTGAATAATCAGCACTTTGTAAAAAAAGATCTAAGTTTGGAATATCAAAAAGTTTTACATCACATAATACACAAATAAGGCAAAGCTATCTAAAGACCAGCTACAGAGAAATAAAGAAAAAGAACTTACAGATCACAGAACAGAAGCCAGCACAAAAGCACATGTTGTCCCCACTCAAGTACTTGCCAATTCATGTTCTATAAATGCATCAACATATACAAGTGTGAAATTTAGTTATGGAGGGAAAGTAAGCTGATCACTGCTCAAGGTACTGTTTTAAATGCTATTTTATGTTTTCCAGTAAAAATTGCCAGTTTCCAAAGAAAAGTAAAAGATTTTCTTTTTTAATTTAAAGAACATTTAAGTGGCAAAATCATTCAGCTGAATGTCACTTTAAAAAATATCAATCTACCAAGCCAATACTATCTAAATACAAGACCATACAGCCATACTTTTACCACACACTTCCTTTTCAAAATCCATTCCCCACACACTAAAATCTATAAAAAGACTACATATACAACACTATCTGCAACAAGTAAAATTTAGCAAATATCAATAAGTTGCAAACTGAGGCAAGATAACTGATTAGGCATTGATCTCTCCCTCTGTACATAAGGCTATAGGAAATTCTGTAGATGGTGTCTACTTCTTAAGAACTACACGTGTTTGATCCGATGCCACTGGGGATGGCAAGTACGCACATGCTATGCCCACTGTGTCTTTATTCATTAATGGCTCCACAAGTACTAAGTCACCAATGAGCCAATGACAAGTACTACCTATCTCACCTGTTTACCCTTTTCCTTGATTTTTGGAAATAATTTCTGGAATCTTTTATTGCTGTATATAATAACATCTTTCATAATAACATCATCAATAAAGACAGCATTAGGAAAAAAAAGAAAAAAAAATAATAAATAAAAAAATAAGTATAAAATAAAACAAAAAACAAACTCAAGGGAAGGTGAAATTAGATGAGGTTGAAAGTTCTAATTAACTCCTTGGCGGTTAAGCACTTATGGAGCCATCTATGTGTAGATACATTTCACAAAATTCTACAGCCAACACTACATTTTCCTGCCAACATGGGATTAAGCTATCAGTGTATCTGCATACCTAAGATATCAAATGTTCACATTGCTTAGTCATAACAACTTACTGAATGAAAAAATACCAAATCAGAGAAAATAAAAATTATAAAAATACAATTACTTTGTAAATTATACCAATTCTATATTTTTGCAATAAAACTCACTTCAGCTACCTTAAAGTGTCATCTATTGACACACTATACCACTACTTTATTCATAACGAAAAAGTTACAAATAAGTATTCATGCACATTGTTCCTATTCCTATTTTCTAGGTTGGGAAAAAAAGAGCTACCTGCACTTTCTCTACCAAGCCATTGCCTGTATCATGCTTATAATATGAACTAGAATAAAATAAAATACTGGAAGCTAAACATGCATACAACATATAAAACATGGGCACCTTCCTGTTTCAAGTTCAATAACCTGAAGATGAGAGCCAAAAGACAGATGGTTAGTTAGCATCTATCACTTGTTAGTATCATGCATGAACAACAGCCTCTAATACTTAAAGATCCTTCTAATACCTTGTACAACTTTGTTTCAAGTTCTCCCTCAGAGTCCTGCTGCTGAGTGGTCAAACAATAATTTGTTACACGACCATCAAGAAGGTCCCCACTGCGTAGTCTTGTGACAGACTTGCGTCGCGGCAAATTTGGCTGTAGAACTGTTCCAAGCGGTACCTCCTGTTGCCATACCAATCACCACACAACCAAGATTAACTGAGATCTTATCATGACACTCCACAGCCATGCATCCTTACCATCTAAGCTAATACATACAAGTCTCTACTTTGAATATCTGACTATCTTATTTTAATTATTACTATTATCCCAACATGAAATCTTTAGCACAAAAAAGAAAACAAATCAGACCTAAAACTGCTGTATAGCTCTACAAAACACTGAAAATAAAATACTTGATTTCCTTTCCTCTAAAAAAGAACTTTACAAATTATTTCTATTCAACTTAATGTCACAAAAAAAAATCAGTGTGAATATCCAAAAAATAAATATATATATAAATAAATGAATGACATACAAAACCAACATCTATGAAATTGCAAGAAAGACGAACATACCTGTCCTGGACGATGATCGAGCCATATATCAGCACCTTGAGATCTTGAACGTCTATGTCTTTGGTTTGAAACTGCAGGGCCCTAAAACACAAAACATTTATTAGCTTTTAATTTCTATTAATGAAAGTAATATTTCATATCATGCAAAAAGTAACCATAACATCTGACAGCAAATTATGGGTAAAAGAATAACTAGTTCAGTGCACTGAAGCTGGAAGTGAGGCCTTCAGTAACAAATATCTTTTGAACCATTTTTAAAAGGACCTACATTGTTCACATCAATACTCACTCTGAGGTCAGGAGTCAAGAATGCTTGGCTGACATTGAGTTTTGGGTCAGATGTAGATCCCTTGATGCCTTGGTTCTGGGAACCTTGACGAGGCTGCCTTAGGTCTGAATCTGAAGTTGAAGGTACTCGACTTCCAGGTGTTTGGTTGTCGTCCAAGAAAATCTCCTGCAGTGCTCGCACTTGACTGTGGTACATTTTTGACTGAAAATAATGATAATAAATCATAAACATTAATTACAGAAGTATATCTACATCTTGCCTAAAAAAATAAAAATCTATTCAACTAAATAAGTAAAGAGAAATAAAAGAAAGAAAGAAAAAGAGAAGAAAAACAATGAAACAAAATAGGTTTTTAAAAATCTGCTAAACACAAAATAGGTAAAATAAAAAACTACTCAAAAAATTTGATTACAAAATAGTCCAGGAAAATACAGATAATTCAAAAGCAACCTAAACAACTTCAAAACAAAGGCAAACACAATACCAGAATTACCTTTTGTTCACTTAGTTTCGTTTGCATGTCATTCTTCAATTTGTCCTTCTCAATCTCTAGCTTGCACTTCAAACGTGCTTTCATCCTCTGTTTCTCTAGTTGTCCCTGCGACTTGGCTATGTCTCTTTCTTCTCGCTGTAACAAAACACATACACATTAGCTAAGTAACTTTCTACGGAAATCAGTTACTTTCGCTTCAAGACAGTAGTCGTTTATTACAATTACTTAGTTGACTTTTAGTTTACATAACAATACAGCACTAGCTGATCAAGTACCAGAAAAGATATAAATTAAACAATTTACTTTCTTTCCATTGAACAAATAATAAGTCAGCTTAGTGCTTCTTAAACATATTTTGCTTCAAGCCTATACTCTAAGATGTTATCATAAAATTTACCCCTTCATAATACAACATTTACCAACTACATTCAGAACCCAGCAGATATGAATATTCCATCCCCTGAACTGCTTATGTGAACTTACCACAGCATTGCATTCATCAACTAGGTTGTTATAATCAGTAAATTTCCTCTGTAAACTTTCGTTGACAGATTCTGCATTCAGTAGCATGGATTCTAATGTCCGGACCTTTGCCATGGCATCATCATACAGTGATCGCAAACTCATGATTTCCTTCTTCATAATGAGGTTTTCCTTCTCCATCTCTACTACATTAGTGTGCATTGTTAGAACTGTAGAAAAAGCATTTATTAGTATCAAAAGGAAGGGACGGCTAACCAAAACATATATTCAATGACAATCTTTAACCTTTTCCCCCACAGGCATTGAGACTTTATAATAAAATGGTAAGTGTCAATGGGTGGTTAAAAATTTGTAGCTTACACTAAGTTCATTACAGGGTAATATATGTAATAGGAGAGTCACACAATGAACCACTGTATGTGGAACTACAGCATTTTAAAGTTGGCTGAGAGAGTCTTTTAATGTTTGCAGCACAAACATCTGAAATCACCTAACTAGCAATGTGTGACTTCAAAAACAGTCAGTCAAGCATAATAGCCTAACATTCTACCAGCACCTGACTTTGACAGGATAAACAATATTATCACAAACAACCAAGAGTTCCATAAAAGAAAAGAAAAAATATTATGCATTTGCCCTCTCTTGATCATTGAAAATTCCTTATTAAAAATGAACAAAAAAAGCCGGTAAGTTCCAGCTCATACTTACTCTTTCCTTTCAGTTCAGTCTGCAGCTTCTCTCTGTTGTGAATTCTCTTCTGCAAATACGCCTTGAGTTTCATAATGACATCATCCCGTGTCTCTGCTGTGTAACTAACAGCAGGCCAAGCTGGTGCCAGTGTGTATATGGGTGTCAGGTCCACTTCCAAGTTCTAGAGGGAGTAAGAAGGGGGAAAAAAAAATATAATAATAATAATAAATAAATAAATACATTTGACTAAAATTAATTCATGAATGGCTTAAAATGAAATCCTGCACAATACTTGGTAATCTATATTCATGACACGCATCACTGTGTCACAGAATCATCAAGTTCCACACTTTTCAAATATCTTTCTAAGTCATGTAAATGTGGAATTGAGCTATATCCTTACAATTTGCTCTTTGACCCAGATATACATCAAACTTTGCCATGCAATTTCTCCCAGAAACATAACCCCTTCTAATTTGTCATTTTTTCTGAAAGTACGTAGGTATATCTGAAAGTACTTACAAATATACCTTCAACTCACCTTGACATTCTCACCCTCCTCTTCTAACCTCCGTCGAACTTCCTTGAACAGCTGGTTTGCTCTTCTCCTTCCAGGCAGCAATCCAGGATCCTGTCTTGCCGACTGGACAGATCGTTGAACCTGTACTTCTGAAGCCAATTCTGCAAACTTCATCACCGGCTGGAATACCAAAATAAAATCTTAGACAAAATTCTATTTCATCATATTCATACATAATTAGACCTATAACCACACATACACACACAAAGAAAAGTAAAGTAAAGAACAGTAAAGGAAAAAATAATAAATAAATAAATATATAAATAAAATAATAATAATAATGATCCTTTTTCCTTTTTTAGTTTACAAAGTTCCCCTTTGCTTACCAGAGTTTCATCATAATCGTCAGCCTTAGGATTGACGCAAACAACCATCTTGACCTTGCCTTCTCCATCAAAATAGTTCTTGAAATAATGGGTCACCTTGGAGTCCCTGTATGGCACTTTCTTGGAAGAACCCGTCAACTGGTTCTCTCTAAGAACTTCAATGCAAGTCCTCAGGGTCATGAGAGAGTTGTTAATGTTGCCTGAAATAAAAGAATTGCAGTATAAACATGTGGAGGATGCACTATGCCCACATTTCTAAGCATGAAAATGAATGTGCAAGTATGTGTTTGTGTGTTCATGTGAATGTGTGTTTATGTTCGTACGTATGCATGTGTATGCACGTCTGTGCATATGCATATGGACGTGTGTTTATGTTCGTACGTATGCATGTGGGTGGGTGTGTCCGTGCGTGTGCATGTGGGTTGGTGTGTCCGTGCGTGTGCATGTGGGTGGGTTTGTCCGTGCGTGTGCATGTGGGTGGGTGTGTCCGTGCGTGTGTATGTGGGTGGGTGTGTCCGTGCGTGTGCATGTGGGTTGGTGTGTCCGTGCGTGTGCATGTGGGTGGGTGTGTCCGTGCGTGTGTATCTGGGTGGGTGTGTCCGTGCGTGTGCATGTGGGTGTGTGTGTCCGTGTGTGTGCATGTGAGTGGGTATGTCCGTGCATGTGCATGTGAGTGGGTGTGTCCGTGTGTATGCATGCGGGTGTGTATGTCTGTGTGTATGCATGCGTGTGTGTATGTACGTATGTGTGTATCCGTGCATATGCATGTCTGTGTGTATGTGTGTGTGTCCGTGCTTATGTATGTGTTTATGTCCATGCGTATGCATGTGTGTATGTATTTATGTCCGTGCGTATGCATGTGTGTATGTATGTCCGTGCATATGCGTGTGTGTGCGTATGTATGTCCTTGCGTATCCGTGTGCGTGCGTATGTATGTATGTCCGTGCGTATGCGTGTGTGTATGTATGTATGTCCGTGCGTATGCGTGTGTGTATGTATGTATGTCCGTGCATATGCATGTGTGTATGTATGTATGTCAGTGCATATGCGTGTGTGTGTGTATGTATGTCCGTCTGTATGAGTGTGTGTATGTATGTATGTCCGTCTGTATGAGTGTGTGTATGTATGTATGTCCGTGCGTATGCATGTGCGTATGTATGTATCTCCGTGCGTATGCGTGTTTGTGTGTATGTATGTCCGTGCGTATGCGTGTTTGTGTGTATGTATGTCCGTGCGTATGTGTGTGTGTATGTATGTATGTCTGTGCGTATGCATGTGTGTATGTATGTATGTCCGTGCATATGCATGTGTGTATGTATGTATGTCCGTGCATATGCGTGTGTGTGTGTATGTATGTCCTTGCGTATCCGTGTGCGTGCGTATGTATGTATGTCCGTGCGTATGCGTGTATGTATGTATGTATGTCCGTGCGTACGCGTATGTGTATGTATGTATGTCCGTGTGTATGCATGCGTGTATGTATGTCCGTGCGTATGCATGTGTGTATGTATGTATGTCCATGCGTATGCATGTGTGTATTTATGTATGTCCATGCGTATGCATGTGTGTATGTATGTATGCCCGTGCGTATGCGTGTTTGTATGTATGTATGTCTGTGCGTATGTGTGTGTATGTATGTATGTCCGTGCGTATGCATGTGTGTATGTATGTCCGTGCATATGCATGTGTGTATGTATGTATGTCCGTACATATGCGTGTGTGTGTCTGTATGTCCGTGCGTATGCGTGTGCGTATGTATGTATGTCCGTGCGTATGCATGTATGTATGTATGTCCGTGCGTATGCATGTGTGTATGTACATATGTCCGTGCGTACGCGTATGTGTATGTATGTATGTCCGTGCGTATGCATGCATGTATGTATG
>NW_020870798.1:19801-32301 GCF_003789085.1 Penaeus vannamei
TGACTGTCACAGTCCAACTATATAACTGGTGAAGGGTATTCGGAGATTCACAGTTGGTTCATTTTTCACTGATGTAGATGAGAGTATAAGGAAGCTAGCGTAGCATCACTCAAGTCGAGATACAGTCAAAGCCTTGGACAAGAAAGGGAGTAAAGGCAAAACTGCTATAACGCCCATAATGCGCGGAAGACATTACTCTAATATGTAGCAGTCATAAAGTTCCATAGCTCATTTGTTCTTCAATAAAGTTGATTTTGATATTGCAAATTGAAGTATTTTACACACATATATAAAGCACACGAAAATATTTTTCCATTGAAAATGCATAATGTAACAAGAGGCGCTTGTTTCTGGTCATGTTATGGTGTGAACATGGGCTAAGAAGGCCTCCACTAGAAACAAGTCAAACAGAGAGAAAAAAAAAAGGAATCCTGTCGTCTTACACATAATCATCAGTCACTTACTCGTTGGTTGTGTAAACTCAATTTACCTGTGGGAAATTATTTTTAAAATAATATATGACATAGTTTTGATACAAAGAAGACTGATGAATCTTAAACTTTATTGAAGTGCTAGACTATGTAATGGGTCATGATTGGTAACCATTTAAGCATTTTAGATTAAGTTAATTGTGTCAGTAAAGGGGGGTAATTTGAGGAGCAAGATTGACTGCTAGGTAACGAGGCACAAGAGGGTTGACAGTGAAGGCAATGTAGAGGTATAATACCCTGAAACAGTTATTTGTTTGTAATTAATATGTATGAAGCCTAGAAAAAATCATTTTAATGTAACCAGGGTTAGAGCTCATTTCAGAGATAAAGAGGAAAATTATAATATAAAAAAAAGAACTTTTGGCTTGTGTAACATACTTATAAAAAGGTGGACTGTACATCACAAGATAAAATAAAGATCCTACGGTTGTTTCCTGCGGTGGCTCTCCTGAACCGAATCTCCACCTGACCTGAGCAAGGAAGGCGCTGTGTGGTCAGCTGGTGACCCGGACATGGCGAATAGCCACGACCAGAGACCACCTTCATTATACAGCCACTTGGGATTTTAAATGAAAACTGTACTCTAAGTATGAACTGTTAGATATTGTAATGACTTGTTATAACTTTTGTGATCACACAGTAGAGGGTACTCTTTATAGTAACCAGCTCTATTTACAATTGCTAGTCTTCGGTATATCCTGGGTTTTTTTTCTGTTTTTTCTTTTTTTTAGGTTCAGTAGACAGAGACGTTGTTTTATATAATATAAACTTGGGTGATCTTGTGTGTAATTACTCTTGCTAAATGTTATTGTGCACTTCGGTTTATGATGAAATGTGTTGTATAGAATTGGTGTCCATATCCCTAACAAGGTACCAACCTTGGTATCATTGCTTTACCAGTTGGTCTTAGGTGGTGAATTATCAAGAAACTGCATTTCTTTTTTCTTTTAAATAAACATACCTTATAATAAATTAAGTTTCCTATGTAAAAAATGCAAATCAGATTTTATGGGTATATATGATGTAGATAGAGTAAAAAAATATCCCCTTGATGTATAAGTGCTGACAGAATCCCATGATAATTGAACCTAAGTATATAGAATTCTTTGTAAAATTCAGTGCAATAATATTTTAAGACAAAATCAGAATAAATGAATTCCAGAAGACCACTCAAAATACATGTTTATATGCATTACTTGTGTAGGGTTCCTTCTGTATTAGTAAAATCTTAATCTGTTAGAAATAAATCCATATGGGCATAACTGATCAATTAATAATGTAGATATAAAATACTGTTTCAATTAATATTAATGAAGAATTAATAATCACTAACAAAGAAAGAATATCTTAAAACTAGTATATCTAAATTGTGCCCATCTATGAATGAGATTAGTGGTGTCGATTGTTTCATACCATTTAATTTCTTTTAAAAATCTTAATTATCAGGTCTTATGTCACTTATCAAACAATATGCATTGGTACAGTTTCCAGACGGCAAAAGAACACTCACACAAACAAAAATATGGGGGGTCATTTTATCCCAATTACCTTCAACTTTTTATCATTCTGAACCTATTAATCTTCCACGTTCTGATAGCTCTCACTCATTCCAGTAAATTAGGTGCTACACTTGCATTCCGGGATCAGTTTGTATTTCATGTTGGCACCACTGTACGTCTCTGTCTGTTGTTCCAAAAAATTGCCCCATTTTAGTCAGTTATAAGAGGACGAAGCACCGAATGTAACTTTGCATTTCTAGAGGCAATAAGGAAATATAGTTAATATACTGTAAAGTTCTCGTGTTGCAAATTTATTAAATAAAACTGAGAAACTGCTGTAATGTTGTTATTAAACCTTTCTGTTAAACACTGTTGATTCCTTAAACTTTGAAAATAGTACTATGATAAGTAACTAACTTTTAGTTAAATGAAGCTGCAGATCAACATGTTAAATGTGTTATGGTAAAAGACTGCACCTCAGCCTCTCCTGGTTATTTCCTTGAGAGAGAATATTAGTCATCAGCCTATAGTAGCAGCTCAGCAATGACACAACACTTTCCATAAAGACAGTATTACCTCCTTTGCTTATGGATCAGTGTTATTCTGCTACATTCAAAGTTAATACTATTTGTGGTTTGGCCACAGGTGCATCATCAAGCAAGATATTATTTGGTACAAGAATGAATAAAAACAGGGCAACTAGTGTTATCAAAGATGACTGGACCTTCATATTTTTTATATTAAAATTAATCTATTATGATTTTAAAAGAAATATAAAGAAACATCACTTCCATCAATATTCTTAAGCAAATGTAAATGTTAAAATGAATATGGGGGACTTAATCATCAATTATTATAAAGCTACTAAAGTGAAAACTAACAGAGGCCACAGTAGAAAAACATGGTATTTATGGAGCATGTAATGAACAGTAAAGAAGCATTTGAAGTTCCTAAAAATAACTTGGATATTATATACTTTGCAATGACATACAATTCATAATATTACTTGATATGAAGAAAAAAAATCTCCTTCACAATAAGCCTTATGGTAAAAATGAACATAAATAACCCATGCATAACAATGGTACTTCTCAATTTTACACAAGTGAAATTAATTATGCACTTGGTGTCTCAGCACTTACCAATATCATAAGATTTGAATAACGGAATTTTCACAAAAAAAAAATCTGGATCTTACTTAGACCTGCCCTTAATAGACAATCATAACTAGATGACTAAGACTATAGCATTAAAATGTCATAACTTGTCAAAATCTCACATCATGTAGAGCAAGTTTTGCAAAGAAATGCTTTTTATTGAATGAATTTAAAAATTTACATTTGGTCAAGACAAAGTCAAATTAATGTAAGTCTTGTTTATTTTGTTTATGGTAATACATACTACATAACTGATTGATTCCTGAATCCTTTGACAGCTTTTTAACATCTATACAACAATCACATCCATTCAGAAACAATATACTATAGAACAAGGCATGGTATCACTTAGTAAAAAAGCTGTAAAGGAATTGTTGTGAAGACCATCAGAAAAATGGCATAATCAGTTTAGTCTACATGAAGTATAAATACATGTTATATTCCTAAAGAACTATTCATACAGTAAAAGTTTAACCAAAAATGTCCCCTTCCTACAAACCACATTCCAGCCCGTTGTGTAGATGCTTCACATCACAATTGTAAAAATCACTGAGAATATTACAGGCTTTCCACAATCCAAGTACATAATTCTAACCATAGTAAGTACAACAATAGTGTATGACCTTCCCCTCTATAAAAACAAATAGGGAAGACCTATTAATTTTTCACTATACATGTAATGCTAATGGGGACTATACATATCATATCTGATGCTAATATAGTGGTTTCAGGATTATTACATTCCATAAAAAAGACAAGCAATATATTACATATTAGAATATGGGGTCATTTTTTGTTAGAAGTTAGCAGCATATTAATTATGCAATATTCCAAAATGGTCTGCAATCAAAATGATGCCTAAAAGAATCACAAAATCCTATAAATGGACAGTGAAAAGAAGAAAAAAGAAGAGGTTCCTTTGTAAGAAATACAAATAAAATTCTTCATTTACAAAATAACAACATGAGAGCTTTATGATAATAAAAAAGGCTTATACCAATTGGAAGTTAAGAAATATAATACTATCTTACAACTTTGTACGCTTGCTAGGAACATAGTGGCTGGGGGTGCCATAATATGCAATACCAGTTGCACAACGCTCTTGCACAGTGGTGGCATCTACCTTAGGGGTACCATCCGAGGAACGCTTAGACAGAGGGACAGCCAGGGGATCTCGCTGCTTGAGGATCTCCACATCCTGTAGCACCACCTGGGAACCTCCTCCGGCCGTAGGTAGTACGTCGCCCTGAAGAAGAGATAGAAGTGTTTAGTGAAGCACATGGGAATTTCAGAAGGGAGGGAGGGTAAATGTGAATGCAAGTTAGCTGAGATATTATAAGATGGAAAGACACAAAGAGGGAGAAGATGAGGTTCCATTAGCCTCAACCAACTAAGAAACCAGATTTAAATAAGGGAATACAGCCCTTTTAAGGCGAGGTTCAACTGGTCTTGTGTCCAAGCGCCCAGCCAGGTTTAGTGTTTCAGTTGTGAAAAGCACCAGTGTAACAGACTGCATATGGCTCTTGCTTAAATAACACCACGCATAGTATTTCTTGTTTGAGCAAGAAGGACTTATTCCCTGTTTCACCATATTTTCATGCATCATGGCATGTGTATTTGGAAGAAAGGAGCACGGAAACCGATATATCAGATCCAAAATTATTAACACATCTGACAGGCCATCAAAACGAGTGTAGATCCTCGGTTTCAAATTAGCCATTTCTAGTTTATTTGTTTTTGGTAATAAAAAGGGAATTTTGTGATTATTAACCGTTTTATAAAAAAATCTCTTATAAAACTTTTGTTGACCTTGTAGATATTGATTTCTTTAAATGACTTACACAATATTAAATTGCACCCTGGAAAGCCTGGTGATACCCACAGAAAAAGAATGGTCTGAGTTGTGTTATTGCTGGCTCCCCTCAGCCCCCAGATTTTGCACCAAAGTGACCGATTCTACCCAAGTAGCCACACTTATGACCTGTGTGTACACAAGACCAGTTGAACTGCTCCTTTACCTATGCCTTGATTCACTTTATGGGTGAGCCAAACCTAAAACATTGTTAGCCCAGACATTATTTTTTTGTAGGGAATAATGATCTTCAGTTATGCTTTACTTAGCTTTTTCTTACATATTACTATATATTTATATAACATTAAAAGGGTTTGAAGGCAGCCTAGTTATACCGAGTCCAGAAGAACGTAAGAGCAATATAAGCAATACAGTATGTTGGGTGGGCAGAGGTCTAATTCTGACTGCTGGAATCCAAGCTTCAGAGGAACGGATAAAAGAAGATATGAATTTTTAAGGCTTCCTGAGCTCTAAATAAGGTGAAAAAGTAAATGTGATTATGCTAGGACTGGTAACAGAGAACTTTCATGAACTCAGCCCATTTGAAGAATGGAAAATAGCAGAGGCAAAGACCATTAAAACTGAGAACTTCAAATAATTATTGAGGCATCATATGTAAATACAAGTAAATATAATGTCAGGACCAAAACATATAAATCAAATTAGCAATTGTACCACAACAAAGATATCCCAGTATAAAAAGACAGTAAATTCACTTGGTATGATGAATATGTAAAAAAAAAAATACTCTCATATTTCTTGGATGAATTCCCATTTTGGGAAAAGGTAATTCGACTGAAAAAAAATTCAAACTCAGTACTCAAAGAATGCATGCTTAACTTAAACAAGAAGCATGCTATAAAACACGCATGCAAATCTAATAAATACAAGATAATACAAAATAATGTATAACAGAATCAAGAACATATGAAATTCATAACATAATTCCACCTTTTATTGTATACATACTTACCTTATTTCTCTATCAACTGAATGATACATGTGAAATTCAAGGCCTTTCCTTGAGTCAGACTAATTCCATAGTATGAAAATAGAAAGAAATACCTACAAACAAACCACCAGGGTAGAAAATACCACATCACATCAGAGCAACACAAGACCACCAATAAATACCAAATGGGAAAAAAAAGAAAAAGAAAAAAAGAGAGAACATGATTTATTACTATGCCTGAACCTAGTACCAAAAGCTCGTCTTATGAAGCTGTTGAGGAAGAGCAAAGCAGGGAAAGCAACACTTCATCATATCTGGTGAAGTCTGCCCCTAAGAGAAGCAATGGGGAAAAAAGTAACTGAAGATAACACAAACCATCACCATCACTGCCTTTTAAACATGCATTTGACTCAAAATCCTTTAACAGCTAGGATTGCATGGCATATATGGCATGTCCATTGTGATTTTAATTCATTGTGTTTACACACAGATGGCTCCATAATTGCTTAGTCAATTACTTGTCCTATCAAACTCACCAACTTACCCTTTTCCTTAATTTATGTATTTTTTTATATAGCTTACTAGTATTATAACATCTTAAAAGCATAAGAAAAAACATTTCAACTGAGGTCACATTGGCCCTACTAATTGGCTTGCAGGTGGCTGAGCATTTGTGGAGCCATTTGTATGCAACAAAATTCACAAAAAAAGGTCAATAGTACATGTATCCTCACCCAATGGATTAAATAAAAGATTAACGTTACACCATTAGGTACAAAATCAGTCTAACTTTAAAGTAAGATGTTCTTTTCAAGTGTCCAGTATTATATTCATTCATTAATCAACAAGCAAAAACCAAACAGAAAGGGACTGATAAATATTTGTGTATATATTTAATGGACTGAATAATCAGCACTTTGTAAAAAAAGATCTAAGTTTGGAATATCAAAAAGTTTTACATCACATAATACACAAATAATGCAAAGCTATCTAAAGACCAGCTACAGAGAAATAAAGAAAAAGAACTTACAGATCACAGAACAGAAGCCAGCACAAAAGCACATGTTGTCCCCACTCAAGTACTTGCCAATTCATGTTCTATAAATGCATCAACATATACAAGTGTGAAATTTAGTTATGGAGGGAAAGTAAGCTGATCACTGCTCAAGGTACTGTTTTAAATGCTATTTTATGTTTTCCAGTAAAAATTGCCAGTTTCCAAAGAAAAGTAAAAGATTTTCTTTTTTAATTTAAAGAACATTTAAGTGGCAAAATCATACAGCTGAATGTCACTTTAAAAAATATCAATCTACCAAGCCAATACTATCTAAATACAAGACCATACAGCCATACTTTTACCACACACTTCCTTTTCCAAATCCATTCCCCACACACTAAAATCTATAAAAAGACTACATATACAACACTATCTGCAACAAGTAAAATTTAGCAAATATCATTAAGTTGCAAACTGAGGCAAGATAACTGATTAGGCATTGATCTCTCCCTCTGTACATAAGGCTATAGGAAATTCTGTAGATGGTGTCTACTTCTTAAGAACTACACGTGTTTGATCCGATGCCACTGGGGATGGCAAGTACGCACATGCTATGCCCACTGTGTCTTTACATTTTCCTGCCAACATCAGATTAAGCTATCAGTGTATCTGCATACCTAAGATATCAAATGTTCACATTGCTTAGTCATAATAACTTATAGAATGAAAAAATACCAAATCAGAGAAAATAAAAAATATAAAAATACAATTACTTTGTAAATTATACCAATTCTATATTCTTGCAATAAAACTCACTTCAGTTACCTTAAAATGTCATCTATTGACACACTATACCACTACCTTATTCATAACGAAAAACAGTTACAAATAAGTATTCATGCACATCAAGTTCCTATTCCTATTTTCTAGGTTGGGAAAAAAAGAGCTACCTGCACTTTCTCTACCAAGCCATTGCATGTATCATGCTTATAATATGAACTAGAATAAAATAAAATACTGGAAGCTAAACATGCATACAACATGTAAAACATGGGCACCTTCCTGTTTCAAGTTCAATAACCTGAAGATGATAGCCAAAAGACAGATGGTTAGTTAGCATCTAACACTTGTTAGTATCATGCATGAACAACAGCCTCTAATACTTAAAGATCCTTCTAATACCTTGTACAACTTTGTTTCAAGTTCTCCCTCAGAGTCCTGCTGCTGAGTGGTCAAACAATAATTTGTTACACGACCATCAAGAAGGTCCCCACTGCGTAGTCTTGTGACAGACTTGCGTCGCGGCAAATTTGGCTGTAGAACTGTTCCAAGCGGTACCTCCTGTTGCCATACCAATCACCACACAACCAAGATTAACTGAGATCTTATCATGACACTCCACAGCCATGCATCCTTACCATCTAAGCTAATACATACAAGACTCTACTTTGAATATCTGACTATCTTATTTTAATTATTACTATTATCCCAACATGAAATCTTTAGCACAAAAAAGAAAACAAATCAGCCCTAAAACTGCTGTATAGCTCTACAAAACACTGAAAATAAAATACTTGATTTCCTTTCCTCTTAAAAAAGAACTTTACAAATTATTTCTATTCAACTTAATGTCACAAAAAAATCAGTGTGAATATCCAAAAAATAAATAAATATATAAATAAATGAATGACATACAAAACCAACATCTATGAAATTGCAAGAAAGACAAACATACCTGTCCTGGACGATGATCGAGCCATATATCAGCACCTTGAGATCTTGAACGTCTATGTCTTTGGTTTGAAACTGCAGGGCCCTAAAACACAAAACATTTATTAGCTTTTAATTTCTATTAATGAAAGTAATATTTCAAATCATGCAAAAAATAACCACAACATATGACAGCAAATTATGGGTAAAAGAATAACTAGTTCAGTGCACTGAAGCTGGAAGTGAGGCCTTCAGTAACAAATATCTTTTGAACCATTTTTAAAAGGACCTACATTGTTCACATCAATACTCACTCTGAGGTCAGGAGTCAAGAATGCTTGGCTGACATTGAGTTTTGGGTCAGATGTAGATCCCTTGATGCCTTGGTTCTGGGAACCTTGACGAGGCTGCCTTAGGTCTGAATCTGAAGTTGAAGGTACTCGACTTCCAGGTGTTTGGTTGTCGTCCAAGAAAATCTCCTGCAGTGCTCGCACTTGACTGTGGAACATTTTTGACTGAAAATAATGATAATAAATCATAAACATTAATTACAGAAGTATATCTACATCTTGCCTAAAAAAATAAAAATCTATTCAACTAAATAAGTAAAGAGAAATAAAGAAAGAAAGAAAAAAGAAAAAAAATGAAACAAAATAGGTTTTTAAAAATCTGCTAAACACAAAATAGGTAAAATAAAAAACTACTCAAAAAATTTGATTACAAAATAGTCCAGGAAAATACAGATAATTCAAACGCAACCTAAACAACTTCAAAACAAAGGCCAGAACACTGCTAAACACAACTACTCAAAAAATTTGATTACAAAATAGTCCAGGAAAATACAGATAATTCAAACGCAACCTAAACAACTTCAAAACAAAAGCAAACACAATGCCAGAATTACCTTTTGTTCACTTAGTTTCGTTTGCATGTCATTCTTCAATTTGTCCTTCTCAATCTCTAGCTTGCACTTCAAACGTGCTTTCATCCTCTGTTTCTCTAGTTGTCCTTGCGACTTGGCTATGTCTCTTTCTTCTCGCTGTAACAAAACACATACACATTAGCTAAGTAACTTTCTACGGAAATCAGTTACTTTCGCTTCAAGACAGTAGTCGTTTATTACAATTACTTAGTTGACTTTTAGTTTACATAACAATACAGCACTAGCTCATCAAGTACCAGAAATGATATAAATTAAATAATTTACCTTCTTTCCATTGAACAAATAATAAGTCAGCTTAGTGCTTCTTAAACATATTTTGCTTCAAGCCTATACTCTAAGATGTTATCGTAAAATTTAACCCTGCATATTACAACATTTACCAACTACATTCAGAACCCAGCAGATATGAATATTCCATCCCCTGAACTGCTTATGTGAACTTACCACAGCATTGCATTCATCAACTAGGTTGTTATAATCAGTAAATTTCCTCTGTAAACTTTCGTTGACAGATTCTGCATTCAGTAGCATGGATTCTAATGTCCGGACCTTTGCCATGGCATCATCATACAGTGATCGCAAACTCATGATTTCCTTCTTCATAATGAGGTTTTCCTTCTCCATCTCTACTACATTAGTGTGCATTGTTAGAACTGTAGAAAAAGCATTTATTAGTATCAAAAGGAAGGGACGGCTAACCAAAACATATATTCAATGACAATCTTTAACCTTTTCCCCCACAGGCATTGAGACTTTATAATAAAATGGTAAGTGTCAATGGGTGGTTAAAAATTTGTAGCTTACACTAAGTTCATTACAGGGTAATATATGTAATAGGAGAGTCACACAATGAACCACTGTATGTGGAACTACAGCATTTTAAAGTTGGCTGAGAAAGTCTTATAATGTTTGCAGCACAAACATCTGAAATCACCTAACTAGCAATGTGTGACTTCAAAAACAGTCAGTCAAGCATAATAGCCTAACATTCTACCAGCACCTGACTTTGACAGGATAAACAATATTATCACAAACAACCAAGAGTTCCATAAAAGAAAAGAAAAAATATTATGCATTTGCCCTCTCTTGATCATTGAAAATTCCTTATTAAAAATGAACAAAAAAAGCCGGTAAGTTCCAGCTCATACTTACTCTTTCCTTTCAGTTCAGTCTGCAGCTTCTCTCTGTTGTGAATTCTCTTCTGCAAATACGCCTTGAGTTTCATAATGACATCATCCCGTGTCTCTGCTGTGTAACTAACAGCAGGCCAAGCTGGTGCCAGTGTGTATATGGGTGTCAGGTCCACTTCCAAGTTCTAGAGGGAGTAAGAAGGGGAAAAAAAATAATAATAATAATAATAATAATAAATAAATAAATACATTTGACTAAAATTAATTCATGAATGGCTTAAAATGAAATCCTGCACAATACTTGGTACTCTATATTCATGACACGCATCACTGTGTCACAGAATCATCAAGTTCCACACTTTTCAAATATCTTTCTAAGTCATGTAAATGTGGAATTGAGCTATATCCTTACAATTTGCTCTTTGACCCAGATATACATCAAACTCTGCCATGGAATTTCTCCCAGAAACATAACCCCTTCTAATTTGTCATTTTTTCTGAAAGTACGTAGGTATATCTGAAAGTACTTACAAATATACCTTCAACTCACCTTGACATTCTCACCCTCCTCTTCTAACCTCCGTCGAACTTCCTTGAACAGCTGGTTTGCTCTTCTCCTTCCAGGCAGCAATCCAGGATCCTGTCTTGCCGACTGGACAGATCGTTGAACCTGTACTTCTGAAGCCAATTCTGCAAACTTCATCACCGGCTGGAATACCAAAATAAAATCTTAGACAAAATTTTATTTCATCATATTCATACATAATTAGACCTATAACCACACATACACACACAAAGAAAAGTAAAGTAAAGAACAGTAAAGGAAAAAATAATAAATAAATAAATATATAAATAAAATAATAATAATAATGATCCTTTTTCCTTTTTTAGTTTACAAAGTTCCCCTTTGCTTACCAGAGTTTCATCATAATCGTCAGCCTTAGGATTGACGCAAACAACCATCTTGACCTTGCCTTCTCCATCAAAATAGTTCTTGAAATAATGGGTCACCTTGGAGTCCCTGTATGGCACTTTCTTGGAAGAACCCGTCAACTGGTTCTCTCTAAGAACTTCAATGCAAGTCCTCAGGGTCATGAGAGAGTTGTTAATGTTGCCTGAAATAAAAGAATTGCAGTATAAACATGTGGAGGATGCACTATGCCCACATTTCTAAGCATGAAAATGAATGTGCAAGTATGTGTTTGTGTGTTCATGTGAATGTGTGTTTATGTTCGTACGTATGCATGTGTATGCACGTCTGTGCACATGCATGTGGACGTGTGTTTATGTCCGTACGTATGCATGTGTATGCATGTCTGTGCGTGTGCATGCGTGCGTGTGCATGTGCGTGATGTGGGTGGGTGTGTCCGTGCCGTAGCGTGTGCATGTGGGTGGGTGTGTCCGTTGCGTGTGCATGTGGGTGGGTGTGTCCGTGCGTGTGTATGTGGGTGGGTGTGTCGTGCGTGTGATGTTGGGTGGGTGTGTCCGTGCGTGTGCATGTGGGTGGGTGTGTCCGTGCGTGTGCATGTGGGTGGGTGTGTCCGTGCGTGTGCATGTGGGTGTGTGTGTGCGTGTGCATGTGGGTGGGTGTGTCGTGCGTGTGCATGTGGGTGTGTGTCCGTGCGTGTGCATGTGGGTGGTGTGTCATGTGTGCATGTGCATGTGGTGGGTGGTGTCATGTGGGTGGGTGTGTCCGTGCGTGCCGTGTGTGCCCGTGCGTGTGCATGTGGGTGGGTGTGTCCGTGGTGGGTGTGTCGTGTGTGGCATGT
>NW_020870798.1:34801-42301 GCF_003789085.1 Penaeus vannamei
AGTGTGTTGAGTGAGTGAGTGAGAGTGTGAATGAGTCTGAATGAGAGTGTGAGTGAGAGTGTGAGTGAGAGTGTGAATGAGAATGTGAGTGAGAGTGAGTGAGTGAGAGTGTGAATGAGAATGTGAGTGAGAGTGAGAGAGTGTGTGAGAGAGAGTGCGTGTGCGTTAGCGTGTGCTTGTGCGTGAGAGAGAGATAATGCACAAGCAAATAAGAACCAATATTCACAATGACAAGACGCATCCTAAGATATCAGAAAACACCTAGAATCCATTTCTGGAAAAAAACGAACCTCTGGGACTGGGTTTGATCGGCCTCATCTGATCTTATCGGCGAATTACTTATCCACGAAAGCTAACACACTGAGATACCATGAATCTTGGAATTTTTAACACACTTCGTACTGCAATTATTTTCAAGCGTTTGACACCAAAGCTCTTTCTTCTTTTTTCTCTCTAAATTCGCACAGCACGTATTTCCAAGCCTTTCCTCCTTTTCGTTACTGATATAAATTCACAGCAATATGATAAATGAAGCGAGGGCTACCCCTGTCTTCAGAACACTACAAAGGAAATCTGCGGGTTTTTGGAGCGACCTTCCCGAGCGATACCGAAGCTGTGAATGACGCCGCCACGGGTCACGGATGTCAAACTGAGGACAGAAGGCGAGAGCGAGAGACGGGGGGAGGCTCGCACAGGTCGTCGGGAGTGTACAAGTGAGTTTTTTTAAATCTACAAACAGGTAACAGTTTTTTTCGCAGCCCTATGTCTATATGCAATTATATTACATATTTTACGTGTTAAAAACCTTTTCGATATGATAAAAACAAGTAAATTTTTAATAAATCTCATATACTACAGCGAATGCGATTGCACGCTATTAAACTTCTGTTCTACCTATGGGGTGGTTCAAAATTGTCAACGTTTTCACGACCGTACAAAGCGCATGCTAGGAGGAGGGGGTTAAACCCGCTAGCACGCTTTTTAAATTCTATGAAAAATGTTGATATCAGATCGTACGAGTGCTCAGTATCTGTGGCTGATACTGTTACCTTGTCCTGATACTCCTCCCAAATGAAAATCACCCCTAATTATGAAAATGATCCAATATGAAGCTATAGGAGGAATCATGACTATCATGACATTTTCACAGGACTGGCCTGTCTGGCATCAATATTTGTATTTTAGGGGAAAAGGGGGGCAGCAAAAAGTACTCTTTATACACTTGTGAAAGTGAAAATATTGAACCACCCCTAAGTAACCGGACATGCCCATTTACAGCTTCCACATCTTACAACCCTTCAAAACGCCAATCAAAATAGAATTAATATCCAACAAGAACCCAACTACATCACCCGGATACTCACCAGCTTCCTTGATCCTGTCGCCAACAGCCTTGGTCCGGTTGTTACGCTCTGAGCCAGCCAAATCAACCAAGGACAGCTGAGACACCATCATGCTAGCTTTGTCCGTCACCACCTCCTCGCCCTGGGCATCTAGCGGGGCCTGGAAATGAGACCAATAATAAGTAAAGGATAAATCATGTCGTGGGATCGTAACTGAACCTCAAATCTTGATTGCATGTATGTAAGTGTATCCGATACCGCTGAAATTCACAAGGTAAATTTCAACAATGACTAAAAAATGCTTATTTATAATTCATCTTAACGTCAAACAATTCCGCAGCAATTCTTAACGATGTGACCGCAGACCGGCACAAGCCACTTGCACGAGGTGAACATCACACCTCTATGACGATACCCACAGGTGTTTCTCGGGGGAGGGGCGCAGGGGGAGGCACGCGTGAATGGGGGCGGGAGTGTCTTTTACTCCTATGTGTGAGGATGTTTGACCGTGGTGTGAGGAACTGGACAAAAGGCTTAATGTATTTTGACTACCGGAGTGTACCGTCGGGTTTTAGCGGGTATTTACTGCATGCTTATTACTGGAACTGAATACTGCATTTACTTAAGAATTGTTCAATATATACATGATTTCAAGGTGTATGATTCCTATTCTATTTTAACGTTATCCTACATGGCATTCATGACAGAAATTTCCATTAATAGCGACAGTAGAATGTTCAAGATGGCGGCATTGTGTAAATACCGACAACTTATTGACATAATGCCTTTTCGCCACCCTTTTACATCACATACAAAGAAAACCAATTTTCCAAACATTCCCCTTTTCCCATAATCTATAATTCAGTCAAGCATTCTATAACCATCATCCATTAACCGGCATTACAGTGTTGCTCTACATATCCATCTTTCATCAAGCAAGCGATTCAGCTGCCACTGCTAATTTCGATAAGACACACGATGTCAACCTTTCACTACGTTTACTGTTTTTTTTTCACTCTTATTACGGACATTTGACACACTGACTCTGTTGCGGTTTTCATTAATAAAATCATGTTCAAGTTGGCTAAATATAGCCTAAAGAGACCGAATTTCCATGTAGTAAAGCCCCACACAGGTTCTAACAATGAATTCCTGACCTACTGGGAATGTTGTGCTAATTCCCCCCAGTGTAAATTCCACTATCATATCTGTTCCTACCATTCTTTTTCGTTTGCTTAAATTGTAGATCTGGGTTGTCAAAAATACGACCTGCTAGACTCATGTGCGGCCGGCGGCACATTTGCTACTTCTGAATTACAGTCGGCCGTTTTATATGCCCACTAATGCCAGTCCTTCGCCTTTTAAGAAAATCGCTTACACTCTTTTTTATTGTATTTTTGTAATGAATGAAATTGTACTAGTTTTGCTCTAATCATGATTATATGAACCGCTAATAAATACTGTATACTAAGGTGAAATGTGGTCCCAAATGAGTTTGACAGCCCTGGTGTAGAGGAGGTTATCGAATTCTGCGAGACACAAACAGCTATTGATGAATTTGTGGTATACCAGATCTTAATGTTATCCTACTAGATCATTATGGTAATTTGATATTAAGGTCTGATTTACCAACTGAATTATGTTAGAATTATGTTATATCTAAGTAATGCCATGTAAGCTATAGTGAAAATTACATTTCTTAACAAGTCATCTTTCTCTCCCTCTCCTTTTACTCCCCACATGTCCAGATGAATAGTTACAATGAGTGCAGATTAAATTTTAAATAGAAGACCCAAAGTTCAGAACTGCAAGATAACTGAACCTTACAATAATTTTCATTAATCTAGATTCAATTCTTCAACATAATAATAAATCACTCTAACCCCAAGTAAGTGTTCAGTTGAATTATGGTCTTATGTTTATAATAATACAATATTGATTGACTCTGTGGTCCTAAGTATATCAATCAATCTTGTTGCACTAAAAGCTTTCCAATCATCTTACAGTAAGATTGCAAGTTTCCAAAGCCTCAGATTATATTCTTTGAATATAGAATAAGAGTATATTACTGATACAACATAAACATAAGAATATGTGACAACGTAGAAAGTATCTTCTGAAACATGCAGTATCACTTGCCATTAGTTATTATTCAAAAGGAAGAAAAACAGATTAAATTAACTACAAAGTTTTCAGAAACTTCTTCTATGGTGCAAGATACAGTTGGTTGAAAAAGATTACACTTCTTTGTTAAATGTTTCTTGTATCAGTGCAAGAAATAAGACAGAAGACATCATATCCTTTTCTATGGCATAAGAATACTTTCTAAAGAGATAACACTTACCTGGACTACTCTGATTGTGAATATGGAATGTGACCGAGAAGATTCACAGTTTAGACGCGTATAAGCAATCTTGCGCCTTCTCTGACCTTTGTATAAAACCTGTAATCAGAAATTTGTGTTATTTCTTAATCATACCAACCTGCACTCTTATATGATCCACAATTATGACTAGTTTGTACTATCAGTGATCACATCTAGTAAATTGTAATCATTGCTGATATAAATACGCAGAAGCTGTACTATTATTAATCTCAAAGCAAGCTTAATTGCAATCTTTCCATTAATTTGGCCTCCTTATGGACTTCAAAGTCATAACATAAGCAGGGCAACCTCAGTGATACCATTAAAACCTTGTAGAAACAAAATATTAATCACACACAACTATTCAGCTTGAAACCTTCATCTACCTCAAGTTCTACAACTCACCTCCAGTGCATCATCTGGATTCTTCACTTCAACCTCTGTGCACCCATGTACATACATATTGTGTTGGGCATCTTCACGCAAGATTTTGGTCTGCAGTCGTCTGTGAATGAAAAGTTTGTCAGCACCTATATAAAATAGTATATCATATGAATATATAATTACAAGGGTACATTTTTTCGGTCCAAATTAACAAAGTTTGCGGTATTTTTAAAGCATTCAAACATTGAAGTACATAAATCATAAATATACACAAATCCACATATATGCAAGCATACAGTTTCCACTCACCCAGATGGCCCTGCATCAGATAAATCTTCCAGGAGGTCATATATATAATTATTATAGATCTCAATGTAAGCAACAAAGATTGAGAACACATTATCCTCATCAATGCATTCAATTCTTGAGGTGTCTGGGATCCGCTGAGAGCTATCTTGGGAGCCACTTGTGTCTCGTCTATATAAAATAGAAGAAAGCAATACAAACATGATATGGGTCATGGCTATAAAATAAATTACATTACATCATCATCTTATAGAATCACTTAAGTCATCTGAAACACTTTCACTATACATCCAAAAGAAAAGAAAAGTATGATAAATATTTTAGAAATTTATGATACAAAGATAATTTCTGGAATTTCAGGAATCAAATAAAAAAAATTACTAGTCAAAGTGAAAATACTTCAAATGTATGAAATACATCCCTAAAGCAGGGATAAAAAATTGAAGACATGAGTGGAATTGCAAAAAATATAATAAATATTAGATGGCACACTTGTACAGCAAATTCAAAGAAAATGTAGAAATGCTATAGGTGCTTATTTGGATGGCAAATGCAAAACACAAAATGAATTTGATAAATATAGCTAGAGATTTTATAAAGAACATGAGAATATTAATAGTTTAAGTTGGTTTGGGTTTATACAGTGCAGAAAACTTATGAAGGGGAATAATTTGATCAAATATATAATCATGGAAAAGACATTTATGAAGGTAATTTAAAAAATGCTGAAAAAATACAATATACCATCTAAAGGATCATGCAAAAATTCTTCACACTTTCAGCAATGTGAATATTTAACTGCTACCTAACTTTTAAAAGCAGTCTGTAAAACAGGTTCATAGACAATTTTTTTTTATACAAAGTACTTTAATTCCAATCCCTAAAATAGATACAGCAATAAACTGCTTGATCCCTCATGCATCAAAAATTGTACTTATAACTAGAGCAAAGAAAACCCTAATTACAAATACAGGATTAGGATTCAAAACAATGCAAAAGAAGAAATTAGCATTTCTAGTCACAGAATTCAGCTTATTTGAAATCTTTACTGGAAGCAATTAGTAATAGTCAACTCTAAAGTAAAAAAAAATAAAAAGATCAAAATTCAAAGAGAAGCAAGGCAAGCATGTATTCTTTCTCCTAACCCTTTTGTACTTATATGGCAGATGAAAAGATAGCAAGGAATGTTGCTTAATAGTGTTAACATTATGAACAGCATCTTATCAAGTCCATAAAGTCTACAGCATATGCTATGAAAGCAATGTACTTTATGTAAAGACTATGGTAAAGAAATTAATAAGAAAGCTAAAATCATGATCTTAAAAATATTTGATTTCGATGAGATATTCAACCCATTGGCGCCAGGCATGTGTAGGATCTATTCAAGTTTTGTTTTCTCAATTTTCTTTAAACAGATATCTTCACAAACACTTAAGTCTTCCAGTTACTAGGCCTACTATATCTCACTTGTTTACCCATTCCTCACATTTTTAAGAAAAAGTTTGTTTCTGGCACTATTGTGGTCATTTTCATTTTAACTGTATCCTTATTTCTTATTCATTTATCATTTAATGACAGTAATAAAAATAATTGTTTTCTTTCCAAAAAAAATAAAGGAATGGCATAAATATAACAAGATCAGGTAGGCCATGTAAATGTTCCCTTGGTGACTAACTACTTCTAAAGTCAGCAATATGTAAACAAAATTAAAAAATAAAACCACAGTCCAGGGTACTTGAGCATGCACTTTATGTCAATGGGGATAAGTGTTAAGTAGGTTCAAGAGCATAAATATCTAGGAAGATTGATTTAACTGGATTGTAAATGTGAAGCAGAAAAAAAAATAGACAGAATGAGTCAACATTCTGTAACTATAGCAACCTAAGAAATCACCTTACTTAACCTCAAAGTTTTCAATGTTGATTTTACCAACTATTCATTATTTTTGAGTATTAGATATCCCTATCTTCTATGAAAAAGACCGATATGAACAATGCAGCAGATGTGGCTTTAAAAATTCAAACTGAGTCAGTCTGATACACAATATAAATGAAATATCAGATTTCAAAATATGAAAAACTTCAATCAAGATGAACCCAAGATCTCATGAAGAAAGAATAAAATCTGCCGGTCAGTCATTGATAAATTGTGCCGGGAGCTTGCAATACTGTTCTAGATATGCGAGTTGACTGATCAAGAGAACAGGAGAGACAAAGAAGGTTCAGATGGCTAATACCAAGAGTTAGACGCAAGACCCAAATTTTGGAGACATTAAAGCATTCAGCAAAGAATGGCTTACTTGGTGAGAAAATCATGTCAAAATTTAAGCAAAAAACAAGTGCTGTGGAGGATGATTATGTACCAATACAAAACTAAAATTCAACATTACAGGCAAAGAGTTTTCATCATGATTAATCTCACACAAGAGTTCTCTGTAGCTTGAAAGTGATGTAGCTATCACATTTTCCAAACTACAATGATTTTTTAAAACTAGTTTAGTCCTATTATAATGTGAACATGAAAATCTGTTTATACCACTGTGATCTTACAATACCAGCAGACAGGGGTTCCCTAAAAACTTCTTTCCAACAAGCTACTTATACATTTCTGACTCCATTTAGTGATTCCTCAGCAAACATTCATATATTTTCTACTAATCCTATTTTTCCCATTCCTCTCTAAAGTAATTCCTCCAAAATCCTGTAATCCCTGTTGTTACCAAACTATCCCAAAATGTTCCAAATACACAAAAAATTAAAACCTATCAATTTCTTCCAATAATTTCCTTACCTGTATCTGGGGGTCTTTGGCGTTTTAGGATAAATGGGTGTGGCGTCAATCCTCCGTCGCTCACTGGAAGCATCCGATTCACACTGAGCATCGAAGCCATTCATTCCGTCTGGCTTGAAGATGCGCCTCTTTGTTTGGTATTCATTAATGCTATTGAAAATGACATCTAATGTCCTGGGAACAATACCTCCATCATGGGGTGATCCCTGATAAAACAGGAAAAAAAGTTAAACGAGATTCTTTAACTTTTTGTTTGAAAATGTTTATATATATCAATGTATCTAATAGATATGATAGTAATGTTATCTAAAT
>NW_020870798.1:50604-55604 GCF_003789085.1 Penaeus vannamei
ATAATATATATATATATATATATATATATATATATATATATTATGTTGTATGTGTGTGTGTGTGTGTGTGTGTGTGTGTGGTGTGTGTGTGTTGTGTGTGTGTGTGTGGTGTGTTGTGTGTGGTGTATATATATATATATATAATATAAGTTATATATATATATATATATATATATATATATATATATATTATGTATATATATATACATATATATATACATATATATATATATATACATATAAATATATATAATATAT
This sequence comes from Penaeus vannamei, assembly GCF_003789085.1. Taxonomy (NCBI): domain Eukaryota; kingdom Metazoa; phylum Arthropoda; class Malacostraca; order Decapoda; family Penaeidae; genus Penaeus; species Penaeus vannamei. Next base: position 50,863 of record NW_020870798.1, read on the forward strand.
ATAATATATATATATTATATATATATATTATATTACACACACACACACACACACACACACACCACACACACACACAATCACACAAGTGATACAACACACACACACAACACACACACACACACACACACACACACAAATAATATATATTATATAATATATATATTATATATATATATATATAATATATATATATAATATATTTATATTTATATATTATTATATATATATGTAATGTGGTGTGTGTGTGTGTGTGTGTGTATGTGTGTGGTGTGTGTGTGTGTGTGTGTGTGTGTGTGTGGTGTGTGTGTGTGTGTGTGTGTGTATGTGTATGTATGTGTTGTGTATGTGGTATGTGTATGTGTATGTGTATGTGGTATGTGTATGTGTATGTGTATGTGTATGTGTATATGTATGTGTAATGTGTATGTGTATGTGTGTGGTGTGTGTGTGTGTGTGTGTGTATGTGTGTATGTGTGTATGTGTGTGTGTGTGTGTGTGTGTGTGTATTATATATATATATATATATATATATATATATATATATATATATATATATATATGTATGTATGTATTTATGTATGTATGTATGTACGTATGTATGTATAAACTCTATAAATATAATATAAAGTCAGGTTTCGTCGCTATAAACTATAAACTCTCTCAATCAAATTCCAAAGAGCGTGTATATGCATTTTGATCCCACGCTCAGGAATATCGTGGTATACAATCGCAAAGTCATAAGATCGTTAATTCTTTGTGGAAGACTAAAAAGATGTCACAAGCGAACAATAGGTAACATTTTCCTTTTCTCTTCGTCTTTTCTCTTCTAAAGATCGGTAGAGAGATGATATCTATTATCTCATAGAATCTGTTTCTGGTCCATAGACCTTATACTAAGAAGTAATTCTTTTATACAGCTTTGACTGGTCGCACAAGAGAGTATAAATGCCAGAATGTGAAAGTATAAGTGGCAGGAAGTGACCCGCGGAAGGACAACGGAGCATCGCTCGGGGTGGCGGCGAAAGGATCCAATGAGCCGTGAGGGATTTGATGGCACCTGCGATCGCCTTGGGTCGCTTCCGATCCAGTGTGTGTCCTCGCTGTGATTCACGATGGAGGCGGAAGAGGGAGAATGGAAGGGAGGACAAGAGGAGAGAGAAAGAGGAAGGAAAAGGAAGGAGAAAGAGCAAGGAGGAAGAACGAGTAAGAAGGGGGAAAGAAAGCAAGGAGGAAGAAGAAGAGGGGAAAGATGAGAAGCAAGGAGAAAGATAGTAAAGACGAAGGAAAAATGGGGAGAGATGAAAGAAAATGAGAAAGCCAGAAGGAATAAAAACAGGAAGCAGAGAAAGGAGGATTATAAGATGCCTGAAAGAAAAGAAATAAAGAAATAAATCATTTCAATAAATGAGGATTCCAATAGATAATAAAAAATAACCATAAAAACATGTACCTCTGTGTCTGTGTGTGTGTGTGTGTGTCCCTGTATATATCTACATGTGTGTGTAACAGAAAAAGAATAAGATCGGAGAGATGGAGAGAAGCCAAAAATCAGATGAGCAAATAATGAAAGAACGAACGAGGGAAATGGCAGGAGACGAGAAATCGACAGAGAAGAAAAGGTGTTTCCCATAAATCAGATAAAGGAACCAAAAGAAAATCTAAAAAATGGACAAGATCTGGGAATGAAATCTGTCTGACGGGCTCTCGCTCGCTCGCCTGCTCGCCCCCTCTCTCGTGCTCTCTCTCGCTTCCTCTCCCTTGCTCTCTCCTTTGCTCTCTCTCGCTCCCTCTCCTTTGCTCTCTCTCTCTGATCATCCCTTTGCTCTCTCTCTCGGATCCCCATCCTTTGCTCTTCTCTCTCGATCCACTCCTTTTGCTCTCTCTCCTCTCGATCCCACTCCTTTGCTCTCTCTCTCGATCCCCACTCCTTTGCTCTCTCTCTCTCGATCCCACTTCCTTTGCTCTCTCTGCTCGCCCCCTCCCTCGCGCTCTCTCCCCGATCCCCCGCCTTTACTCTCTCTCGCTCCCTCTCCCTTGCTCTCGCTCGCTCTCGCCCCCTCTCTCGTGCTCTCTCTCGCTTCCTCTCCCTTGCTCTCTCCTTTGCTCTCTCTCTCGATCCCACTCCTTTGCTCTCTCTCGCTCCCTCTCCTTTGCTCTCTCTCTCGATCCCACTCCTTTGCTCTCTCTCGCTCGCCCCCTCTCTCGTGCTCTCTCTCGCTCGTCTCTCTCCTTGCTCTCGCGTCGCTCGTTCACAACCTCGCTCTCTCTCCCTTGCTCTCTCCTTTGCTCACTCTCTCGCTCCCTCTCCCTTGCTCTCTCCCTTGCTCTCGATCGCTCGCCCCCTCTCTCGTGCTCACTCTCGCTTCCTCTCCCTTGCTCTCTCCTTTGTTCTCTCTCCCTTGCTCTCTCCTTTGCTCTCTCTCGCTCCCTCTCCTTTGCTCTCTCTCTGATCCCACTCCTTTGCTCTCTCTCGCTCGGGCCTCCCTCTCTCGTGCTCTCTCTCGATCCCCCGCCTTTACTCTCTCTCGCTCGCTCGTTCACCCTCGCTCTCTCTCCCTTGCTCTCTCCTTTGCTCTTCTCTCGCTCCCTTCCCTTGCTCTCTCCTTGCTCTCGATCGCTCGCCCCCTCTCTCGTGCTCACTTCTCGCTTCCTCTCCCTTGCTCTCTCCTTTGTTCTCTCTCCCTTTTGCTCTCTCCTTTGCTTCTCGATCCCACTCCTTTACTCTCTCCCTTGCTCTCGCTCGCTCGCTCGCCTCCTCTCTCGCGCTCTCTCTCGCTCCTTCCCCCTCGCTCTCTCTCTCGCTGGCTCTCCCTCGCTCTCTCTCCCTTGCTCTCCCTTATCCTCTCGATCCCTCTTCTTTGCTCTCTCTCTCTCCCTCTCCTTTACTCTCTCCCTTGCTCTCGCTCGCATCGCTCGCCTCCCTCCTCGGCGCTCTCTCTCCGCTGGCCTCTCCTTGTTCTCTCCTTTGCTCTCCTCTCTCGATCCCACTCCTTTGCTTCTCTCGCTCCCTCTCCTTTGCCTCTCTCCCTTGCTCTCGCCGCTCGCTCGCGCCACTCTCTCGTGCTCTCCATCTCGCGTCGCTGCTCGTTCCATCTCCTTTGCTCTCTCCTCGCTCTCTCTCCGGTGGCTCGTCTTGCTCTCCTTTGCTCTCTGAACCTTGCTCTCCCTCGCTTCGCTCTTCTCTTTGCTTTCACTCGCATTGCTTCTTTTACCTCTCTCTCGCTCCGCGTCTTGGAGGTCTTTCTTGGGCTTTTTTCTCTCATTCTCTTCTTTTCCGTGCGCCCTTCGGGCCCCGCTCTCTCTCTCTCTTCTCTCTCACTCTCGTCTCTCGCTCTCCTCTCTCTCTCTCTTTCTCTCTCTCTCCTCCTCTCTCTCTCTCTTCTCTCTCTCTCTCTCTTCTCTCACTCTCTCTCTCTCTCTCTCTTTCTCTCCTCTCTCTCTCCTCTCTCTCTCTCTCTCTCTCTCTTCTCATCTCTCTCTCTCTCTCTCCCTCCTTCTCTCTCCTCTCCTCTCTTTTCTTCTCTCTCTCTTTTCTCTCTCTCTCTCTCTCTCTCTCTCTCTCTCTCTCTCTCTCTCTCTCTCTCTCTCTCTCTCTCCTTCTCTCTCTTACTCTCTCTTTCTCTCTCTTTCTCTCTCTTTCTCCCTCCTTCTCTCTCTCTCTTTTCTCTCTCATCCCTATCTATCTATCTATCTATTCTATATGTTATCTTTCACACTTCTGTGCTGTCTCTTCTCTTTTACTATGTGTTTATGCACGTGTGGTCTCTCTCTCTTTCTATAATATAGACATATTTTTCTTTCTCTTTCGTATTTGTACCAAAAATGTGTCTTGATGTTTTCCGATTTTTTTATTTTTCTGAACACGTGATTTATGTATTACTTACTACAGAATATAAAATAAAAAGCGGAATCGGATACAGAGATTCGACTAACACATATATTACACCGTGTCATTAATTTAATTTCCCTTTTCCTTACCCCATGGATTCCCCTCACTCCCCCCCCCCCCCCCCCTCTCCCTGTCCATCATTCTTCAAATGCCTCCTTTCTCATCCCCTCCTCTCCCTCTCTTCTCCCTGTCAGTTCCCAATCCGCTTCCTCCCTTCCCATATTTTCCCTGCCTCCTTAACTCCTTCCCCTTCCTTCCTCATCTCCCCCTCCCTTTTTTGTATTTTCCCTTTCCTTTCCCCTCCTTCTCCTTCCCCTCCCTCCTTCCCTTTCCCTTCCTCCTCCCCCTTCTTCTCCCTTCCCCCTCCCTCTTCTTCCTCCCTTCCCTCCCCTCAATCCACTCCTCGCCTCCCTCCCCCCCTTGACCTTTGACCCGACCCCCTTGCCTGTGCACCTTGGAGGTCACTTTAACGAGGTGGCATTAGAAAGCGAGGTCAAGTAGTTAGGTTTAACGACCGTCTGGTAATGAGCAATCTGGAGGAAGAGAGAGAGTGGGGGTGTAGAGAGAGAAGGGGGGGAGAAAGAGAGAGAGAGGCGGGGGGGAGGGGGAAGGAGAAAGGGGAGGAAGGAGGGAGGGAGAGAAAGAGGAGAGGAGGGAGAAGGAGGAGAGAGACAGAGGAGGCAAAGAACAGGGATACAAGACATATATATATAATATATATATATATGTGTGTGTGTACGGTCCAAAATGATGGGCCTTACAAGAGTATGGTAGATGGCGAGCTTGAGGGTTTAAAGGTAGACAACCAAGATGTCTTGACTCCTTTACTGAAGAGTAATTTTTGGAGTGCGGC
>NW_020870798.1:58104-67633 GCF_003789085.1 Penaeus vannamei
TTCTGTACCTGGGTTATCATGCAATTTATATATAGATGTATGCATATGCATAACATATGCTCTCTGTAATACGCTGTTCTTCTATTACATCTTTTGCATCCCAGAAAATATCCAAAATGGTCTTAAATTAAACTAAAATTATTTCCATTGGTCTTATATGTCAACTGAAATCGTACCAGCGACCCGACTCGACCCGTATTTAACCGTTTGGGCCGAAGTCTATGAGGCTGCATACACTCCCGCACGCGACATAGCAAGGGTTTAACAGCCTTGGACGCCAAAGTCAATACAAACTTTCTCTAATTCCCGCATTGCCTCCTTAAGTGCTTTCCGAATGGAGAAGAGGAAAATAAAAGCGAATCGGAGAGGGACATACCGCGTCGGATTCCACAGCAAAGGCGATCCCAAGTGCCATCGAATCCTTCACGGGCCATTGGATCCTTTCGCTACCGCCGCGAGAGATGCTCTGTTGTCCTTCCGGGGTATTACGTCCTGCTCCTCACAATCTGTCTTGTCATCTATTTCTTTGACGATCTAACGGCTTTTCTTCGACTTTTTGTACAATATATGTAGGTGAAAATGTATATTCTAGCCTTTTGGGTCTTTTGTTTTGTTATATCCTAAAAATATCCTGACGATTCATATTTTTTTTTCCCAAATACCTGTGTTTTTTTTCTTACCAAGAGTTGCCAACGAGTGAATTCCGCGACAATGAGCGATGCCAAACGGCCGTTGGAACAAGCCTAATAGACCGATTTACCTCTACTAGATGGCGCAGCTACGATACGTATTCACTAATTTGAAGAAAACGAAATATCAAAATGGCCCACTTACTTTCTAAAAAAAAATATTCATTAAGCATGCGTCCTGCTACGTAATATTACACATCGGTAGTCTGGGTATGGAAATTTCGTTATTATTCTATTGTTTATTATTATTATTATTATTATTTCTACGTGCCTTCCACACCATGTCCTAATTTTCTTTTTTTTTTCAATATTCATCAATGAGGATAATATAGCACTTTTATGTCGTTAATAACTTATTACTTCCTGTTTCCATAATGATTGCCAATACTGGGAATGCCTATCATTAAACAGTCATTAAATAAAACGGTCTTTTCATTTCGATTCTGTCCTATCAATATGTTTGCCAAAATGATTCGTTTACTTGATGTCATGATTTTATTGTTTGTATCAATATCATCATTATCAATATTATTATTATTATTATTATTATTATTTTTTTATTATCATTATTATTGCTATCACTATTTCATCATATTATTTATCATTTCATTATCGTTATCATTATTATTATTATTTTCATTGTCGTTATCATTATTATTGTCATTTTCATTATCGTTATCATTATTATCATTATTATTATTACTATTATTATTATCATCATCATCACCGTTATCATTACAATTATTATTACTGTTATTATCATCGTTATTATTATTATCATTGTTGCTACTATCATTATCATATCATTTTATTCTCATCATTGTCATTATCATCATTATTATTATTATTATTATTATCATTATTATATTATTATCATTATTATATCACTGTTATTATTATTTTATTATTATATCATTCTCATTATTATCACTATTATTATTAACATCATTATCAAACTGTTATTATCATTTTTATTATTAGTAGTAGTAGTATTAGTATTAGTATTAGTATCACTAGTATTATTGTTATTATTATCATTAACATTGTTATTATTATCATCATTATTGTTGTTATCATCATCATTAGTATTATTGCTAATAGTATTATTATTGATATTATTGTTATTATCATTATTATTATTATGATTGTTAATATCATGATTGCATCAGTAACCCTTATCGCCTTGGATATAAGGGTAACTATTATTATTATAATTACCTTTATTACCTCCGCAAAAAGAGGTTATGTTTACGTCACTAGTTTACTTGAGAAAGAGGTGATTTTGATAACAAAAAGAGGAAAAAGAGAAAAAAATGAAAGACAACTTGAAACTAGGCTAGTTATCCCCTAAATTTTTTTCATCAGTACAAGAAAGAGGTGAGATTAGTCTCGTATTCCCCTATATCTATCAAAGTAAAATGCGAGAGAGAAGAAAAAAAACGTAAAAAAAAAAAAAAGAAAGAGCGAAAATAGGCTATTGTTCCCCAAGACTTTTTAATTAGTTTAGAAAGTAAAAGTAAAAATAGAAAAGGAAATTAGATAAGTGAAAGTAGGCTTGTATCCCCGTAGACTTTTATATTCGTGTAAAAAGCGAAAAGACGAAGAAAAACGATATAAACGAAAAAAAAAAATAAATAAAGTGAAACTAGCCTTAACAACAAATAAAAATTTAAGTAGGCTTTTAATTCCCTAGATCTTTGTATTAGTCTAAAACAGATAAAAGAAGAAGATATAGATGAAAAAAATATAAAGTGAATTTGTCTTTGCGTACAAATTAAAATAATGATTAATGATAATAATAATAATAATAATAATAATAATGATAATAATAATAATAATAATAATGAATGAAAATAATAATGAAAATAATAATAATAATAACGATAGCAATAATTATGATAATAATAATAATAATAATAATATGATGATAATGATAACAACAACAACAATAATATAATAATAATAAAAAGAATTTTTAAAAATCCTAATCATTGAACCTCAACTAATAACCCTAACGACATTAGTATTACAAAAAAGTAAAAAAAAAAAAAAAAAAAAAAAAAAAAAAAAAAAGATAAAATGAAAGTAGGCCTACACACCCCTAGACTTTTTATTAGCGCCCAAGACGAACGACAGGTGCTCTGATTTGTTATAGGCCTATGTTGGGGGAGAACATGTATTAGGCCTAATTATAGCACGCACACAAACGCACAAACTCACACACAAGCATACATACATACATTTATACATACATACATACATACATATACATACATACATACATACATACATACATACATACATACATACATACATACATACATACATACATTCATACATACATATACATATACCATACATACATGTATACATACATACACACGCACAAAACATACATACACACCACACACACATACATACATACACACACATACATACATACATACATACATACATGCATGCACACATACATACATACATACACACATACATACATACATACACACATACATACATACATACATCCTGGAGTGTTAGAGAAGGTTATCCAACCCCCACGACAGAGAGACGTGGGTGGTGGTGATGGTGATGACTGAGGAAAAATATGGTGGTCTTTGATGGTGATGAGGAGAGGAGTGTAGTGATGATAAGAGAGAGGGAGGTGATGGTGATGAGATGATGGTGATGCTACGGAGAGGGAGATGATGGTGGTGAGAGTGAGGTGATGGTGATGATACGGAGAGGGAGATGATGGTGGTGAGAAGATGATGGTGATGAGATAATGGTGATGATACGGAGAGGGGGATGATTATGATGGTATAGAAAGGGAGATGATGGTGATGAGAAAGATGGTGGTGATGATATGATGGTGGTGAAACAGAGAGGGAGATGCTGGTAATGAGAAGGAGATGATGGTGATGAGAATGAGATGATGATGATGATACAAAGAGATAGATGATGGTGATGAGAACGAGTTTATGTTGATGGCACAGAGATGATGGTGATGATAGAGAAAAAAGACGATGGTGATGACACAAATAGGAAAATGAGTGAGCGTGGTGATGGTGACAACTGGCAAGAAATATGGTGATCTTGAGGAGGAGGAGGAGAGGGAGTGTGGTGAGGGTGATAAGAGAAGGAAATAATGATGATGATACAAAGAGGGAGATGATGGTGATGAGTGTGGTGATGTGAAGAGGTGATGATGGTGAATGGAAGAGTAAAAGATGATATCATGAGGTGAGGATGATAACAATGAGGAAGAGGAAATGGTGATAAAGATGAGGAAGAAATAATATATGATAATGAGAGGGAAGTGATGATGAGAAGGAAAATATGATAGTGACGAAAATTAATATAATGACAATAATTGTGATGTTGACAAAAAAATACTCTTTTTTTAAGTCAAAACAAAGATGATTCCCGATGATGAATCCTCATTCCCGATTCTGAGCGTCGTCCCCGATTCCGAATCATCATTCCCGATTTCGAAATATTCCCGAAATTCGATTCATCATTCCCGAATTCCAAAACATTCCCGAAATTTGAAATATATTTCCGATTCCGAATGATTCCCGAAATCCGAAATATTATTCCGAATCCACTTTCCTTCCGGAATAAATTGGCTTTCGGTGCCGTTTCTCCCTCACCCCCCCACCCCCAACCCCCATTTCCCCTCCCTACGTAATCCTCCCCCACCTTCCCTACGCCCTCCCTTTCCCCACCACCCCGTAGCCCCCCCCCCCCGTTCATCGCTCCCACCCCCCTTCTCTCCCCTCCTTTACCCACTCCCCCCTTTACCACACCCCCTCCCTTTCCCCTCTCCCCCACTGCCCTCCCTTGCTCCCTCCTCCCCCACCGCCCTACCTTACTCCCTCCCTTTCCCTCCCCCCCCCCCGCTACAACCCCCGCCGCTCTCCTTCCCCCCGAGAACTCCCCCCTTCCCCCCCCTTCCCCGTGGCTAATTGTGTCTCGTCTGGACCTTAAGGGATCGAGGGCGGGTTGGGAAGGGAGGGGAGGAGGGAGGGGAGCGCAGGGAAGGGGGAGGTGGGGACGGGTTGGGAGGGATGGATGAGAGGGAGGAAGGGAATAGGGAAGGAGGAATGAAAGAGAGGGGCGGGAGACGGGAGAGGACACTTTCCCTACCCCCCCTCCCCACCCCCACCCTTCTCCACCTAATTCCCTCCCACTCCCCTACCCCCCACATCTCCCCCGCACCTCCTGCCCCCCCTTTCCCCACGCCCCACCCCCTCCATCCCCCCTACCCCCCCACCCCACCCTTCTCCACCTAATTCCCTCCACTCCCTACCCCCACATCCCCGGCCCCCCCCTCTCCCACGCCACCCCCTTCCCCCCCCCCCCACCCACCCTTCTCACCAAATTCCCTCCCACTCCCCACCCCCACATCTCCCCCGCACCTCCTGCCCCCCCCCCCCACGCCCCCCCCTCCATCCCCCCTACCCCCCACCCCACCCTTCCCACCAAATTCCCTCCCACTCCCCCACCCCCCACATCTCCCCCGCACCTCCTGCCCCCCCCACTCCCCACATCTCCCCCGCACCTCCTGACCCCACTCTCCACTCTCCCCACGCCCCACTCCCTCCATCCCCCCACACCCCCCACTCTCCTCACCCCCACCCCCTCCACCCCCCCCCCCCACCCACCTCTTCCTCTAAAAGCATCCACTAAGAACCAATATTATCACAGGTTGCAAAGCCTGCGAACGATTATGCATCAGGAAAAAAAACTCATTATCCTAAGAGACTTTTTTACATCTACGTTGCAAAGATTATCTCATCGTCGTGTCAAAAAAAAAATTCTGTGTCGTTGCAAAAACAGTCGTTGCAGAAATTAGCGTCGGTCGCAAAAAATTCTCTCAGTGTCGTTGCAAAAATTCTCTCAGCCCAATTGCAAAAATTCTTTTCGACCCGGTGCAAAAATTCTCTCAGCAGTTGAAAAAAAAAATCTCTTCCGGGTTGCAAAAATTCTCTTCGCCCAATTGCAAAAATTCTCTCAGTCCAATTGCAAAAATTCTTTCGACCCGGGTGCAAAAATTCTCTCAGCCCAGTTGCAAAAATTCTCTCAGCCCAGTTGCAAAAATTCTCTCAGTCCAATTGCAAAAATTCTCTCAGTCCAATTGCAAAAATTTCTCTCAGTCCAATTGCAAAAATTCTTTCAACCCGGGTGCAAAAATTCTCTCAGCCCAATTGCTTTCGACCCGGGTGCAAAAATTCTCTCAGCAGTTGAAAAAAAAATCTGGGTTGCAAAACATTCTCTTCGCCCAATTGCAAAAATTCTTTTAACCCGGTTGCGAAAATCTCTCAGTCCAATTGCAAAAATCTATCAACCAGTGCAAAAATTCTCTCAGTCCAATTGCAAAAATTCTTTCAACCCAGTTGCAAAAATTCTCTCAGTCCAATTGCAAAAATTCTCTTTGCAAAAAATTCTCTCAGCCAATTGCAAAAATTCTTTCAAAGGGCAAAAATTCTCTCAGCCCAGTTTGCAAAAATTCTCTCATTCCAATTGCAAAAATTCTCTCATCAAAATTCTTTTCAATTGCAAAAAATTCTCTCAACCCTGCAAAAATTCTCTCAGTCCAATTGCAAAAATTCTCTCAGCCCAATTGCAAAAATTCTTTCGACCCGGGTGCAAAAATTCTCTCAGTCCAATTGCAAAAATTCTCTCAGTCCAATTGCAAAAATTCTTTCGACCCAGTTGCAAAAATTCTCTCAGCCCAGTTGCAAAAATTCTCTCAGCAGTTGCAAAAATTCTCTCAGCCAGTGCAAAAATTCTCTCAGCCCAGTTGCAAAAATTCTCAGCCCAGTTGCAAAAATTCTCTCAAAAAATTCTCTCAGCCCAGTTGCAAAAATTCTCTTCAGCCCAGTTGCAAAATTCTCTCAAATTGCAAAAATTCTCCCAATTGCAAAAATTCTTTCTGCAAAAATTCTCTCAGTCCAATTGCAAAAATTCTCTCAGCCCAATTGCAAAAATTCTCTTCGCCCAATTGCAAAAATTTCTCTCACCCGTTGCAAAAATCTCTCAGTTCCAATTGCAAAAAATTCTCTCAGTCCAATTGCAAAAATTCTTTCGACCCAAAAATTCTTCAGCCAATTGCAAAAATTCTTTCAATGCAAAAATTCTCTCAGTCCAATTGCAAAAATTCTCTCAGTCCAATTGCAAAAATTCTCTCAGTCCAATTGCAAAAATTCTCTCAGCAATTGCAAAAAATTCTCTCAGCCAATTGCAAAAAATTCTCTCAGCCCAATTTGCAAAAAATTCTCTCAATCCAATGTCAAAAATTCTCTCCAAGTCTCTCAGTCGCAATTGTCGTTTCTTCTTGCAACTCAATTGCAAAAATTCTCTCAGTCCCAATTGCAAAAATTCTTTCGGGCAAAAATTCTCTCAGTCCAAAAAATGTCTCTCAGTCCCAATTGCAAAAATTCTCTCAACCCGGCAAAATCACTCTCTCTAGTTCACAAAAATTCAGTTGAAAATTTCTCAATCCATTGCAAAAATTCTTTGCAATTCTCTCTCAGCCAGTTGCAAAAAATTCTTTTCAACGGGTGCAAAATTTCTCTCCGTCCATTGTCAAAACGCTCGTCAGTCCAATTGCAAAAATTCTCTTCAGTCCAATTGCAAAATTTCTCTCACGCCAATTCTCTCAGCCCAGTTGCAAAAAATTGCTTGCAATTCTTCAATTTCTCGGCAAAAAATTGCATTCTCACCAAGTCAGTTTGCAAAAATCTTTCATGCAAAATTCTCTCCAACCCGGTGCAAAAATTTCTTCGCCCAAAACAAATTCTTTCTTGCAGTCAATGCAAAATGTTCTTTTGCAAAATTCCTCGCGTTGCGAAAAATCTCTCGCAGGCAAAAATTCCAGCGCAAAAATTCTTCTCAGCACTGCCAAAAATTCTCTCAGTCCAATTGCAAAAATCTCAGTCCAATTTGCAAAAATTCTTCCAGCCACTCGCCAAAATTCTGTTTCAGCCGGGTGCAAAAATTCTCTCGGGCAAAATTCCAAGTTGCAAAAAATCCAATTGCTCTGCAAATCTCTCAGTTGCAAAAATTTCTCAGCCCAGTTTGCAAAAATTTCTCAGTCAAATTCAAATTCTCTGCTCCAATTGCAAAAATTCTTCAGTCCAAGCAAAAATTCTCTCAGTGCAATTGCAAAAATTCTCCTCAGTCAATTGCAAAAAATTCTTTCACCCGGGCAGCAGCCTCTCAGCCATTTGCAAAAATTCTCTCAGTCCAATTGCAAACATTCTTCAGTCCAATTGCAAAAATCTCTCAGTCCAATTGCAAAAATGCTCCTTTCCAATGCAAAAATTCTTCTGAAAATTCTCTCAGCCAGTTGCAAAAATTCTCTCAGCCCGTTGCAAAAAGTTTCTCGTCAGTCCAATTGCAAAAATTCTTTCAGCCAGTTGGGAAAAATGTCTCTCAGTCCAGTGCAAATTCTCCAGTCCATTGAAAATTACTTCTTCAATTCCGGCAAAAATTCAACCGGTGCAAATTCTCTTGGCCCAATGCGAAAAATTTCTTCAACCAATTGCAAAAATTCTCTCAGCGTTGCAAAATTCTCTCAGTCCAATGCCCAAAATTTCTTAGTCCGCAAAAAATTCAAAAATTCTGTCAAACGGGTGCAAAAATTGCTCTCTGTCCAATTGCCAAAAATTCTTTCATTGCAAAATTCCTGTCCAATTGCAAAAATTCTCTCAGTCCAATGCAAAAATTCTCTGTCAATTTGCAAAAATTCTCTCTGTCCAATTGCAAAAATTCTGCTTCGCAAATTCTCAGTCAAAAATTCTCTCAGTCCAAGAAAATTCTCTCAGTCCAATTGCAAAAATTCTCTCAGTCCAATTGCAAAAATTCTTTCAACCCGGTTGCAAAAATTCTCTCAGTCCAATTGCAAAAATTCTTTCAACCCGGGTGCAAAAATTCTCTCAGCCCAATTGCAAAAATTCTCTCAGTCCAATTGCAAAAATTCTTTCAACCCGGGTGCAAAATTAGCAAAAAAATTCTTTTCAACCCGGTGCAAAAATTCTCTTGCCAATTGCAAAAATTCTTTCAACCGGGTGCAAAAATTCTCTCAGTCCAGTTGCAAAAAATTCTCTCAGTCCAGTTGCAAAATTCTCTCAGTCAATTGCAAAATTCTTTCAACCTGCAAAAATTCTCTCTGTCCAATTGCAAATTCTTCAACGAAAAATTCTCTCAATTGCAAAAATTCTCTCAAAAAAATCGTCTCAATTGCAAAATTTCTCTGTCAATTGCAATTCTCTCTGTCAATTGCAAAAATTCAATTGCAAAATTCTCTCTGTCCAATTGCAAAAATTGCAAAATTCTCTCAGTCCAATGCAAAAATTCTTCTGCAAAATTCTCTCTGTCAATGCAAAAATTCTCTCTGTCCAATTGCAAAAATTCTCTCTGTCAATTGCAAAAAAATTCTCTCAGTCCAATTGCAAAAATTCTCTCAGTCCAATTGCAAAAATTCTCTCAGTCCAATTGCAAAAATTCTCTCAGTCCAATTGCAAAAATTCTCTCAGTCCAATTGCAAAAATTCTCTCTCTTGCAAAAAAAATTCTCTCAGTCCATTGCAAAAATTCTCAATTGCAAAAATTTCTCTGTCAATTGAAAAATTCTCTATGTCCAATTGCAAAAATTCTCTCCAATTGCAAAAAAATTCTCTCTGTCCAATTGCAAAAATTCTCTCTCCAATTGCAAAAATTCTCTCAGTCAATTGCAAAGTTCTCTCATTTGCAAAAATTCTCTCAGTCCATTGCTTCTCTCAAAAAAAAATTCTCTCAGTCCAATTGCAAAAAGTAATTGCAAAAAATTCTCTCAGT
>NW_020870799.1:0-7500 GCF_003789085.1 Penaeus vannamei
AACAAAGAGGCTGGGGGTGTATGTCTGTCTGGCTACAGGGCTCCGTTGCCGAGTCCTCGCGCTGCCTCCTGCAGCTCTCCTCCCCGCTCCTCCGCCCCATCACCCCCCCTCCGACACATGCCATCACTTCCTTCATTTCTTTCCCTTTCTCCTTCATACTTTGTCTCTCTTCCGCATATAATTTTCTTAATTCGACTCGGGAGTTACATGTTACATGTATACTTAGTGTATATATTACACAGAAACATGCATATATGTTTATTTTTACATGAATATCTATATCTAAATCTACCAACCTACCTGTATGCACACACACATACACACACACACACACAGATACACACACACACACACAATATATATATATATATATATATATATATATAATATATATATATATATATATATATATATATATATATATTATATATATCACATTATAATATACATGTTCAGTTTACACCGTCTATGTACATCCCCAGCTGTTGATATATATTGTCATTACTTCTCCCATCCTCCTCCTGGGCATAAACTGCATCTGAAATTGCACTGCACATGTACTTTCCGAGAGGAGATGGAGAGTACTATATCTTGCTTCGTTTTGTGTACTGTCTATTTGTTTCACTTTGCATATAGTTTCCCTTTCTTTCTTTCTTTTTCATTTATATTTCTATGGTCCGAAAAAAGATAACAGAATAGAATAGAAAAATGAAATAAAATAAAAGTGAATCACGAGAAATTCTATTTGATTTGAATTCAAAAAGTTTCTTTTGATAATAATGATTATGATATTGATGATCATTATAGTCATGATAATGATAACAGTAATAATAGTAATGATAATAAAGATGACATGAACAATAATGATAATAACAACAACACCAATGACAACAATAATAAAAGAAATTATAACAATAATGACAACAATAATAATAATGATAATGATAACAATGATGATAATGATAATAACAGCAACAACCACAACAATAATGATGATGACAATAATAATAATAAAAAAAACAATGATACTGACAGTGGTAATAATCACAATGATAAATCAAAAATAACAATAAACTTGATAATTATAGTAACAATGATAACAATGAAAATAATGGTGATTATGATGATAATGATGTAGTGTTAATAATAACAATAACAATAATAATGATACTAGTAATAGTAATGATAATAATAATAATGATGATACCGATAATAATGATAATTATTATTATTATTATTATTATTATTATTATTATTATTATTATTATTATCATTATTATTATAATGGCAATGATAGTAATAATAGCAACAAAAATAATAATCATCATAACGATTAAAATAATAAAAATAACAATGATAATAATAATGTTATCAATAACAACAAAAACGATAATAATAACAGTGATAATAATAATAATCATGATTAACATCACAAACATCATTGAATAATGATGATGTATAATGACTAAGGACCAATGATAACTATTGCTGGCAATGGTAATAATAATAGTTATAATTATGACAAAACTGAGAAATTTATAATGCAAAGACATGACTAAGCTGACTTTGAAAATGAGAATTCTTGGGAAAATGTGGTTTATGACACTGGAATATGTGTGTTTGCGGGTGTTTGTTTGCTTGTTTGTGTGTCTGTGTTTGTTTGTGTGAGTGCGTGTGTCTGTGTGTGTTTGTGTGTGCGTGCGTGCGTGTGTTTGTGTGTGTGTGTGTGTAAAGTTGGGAAGGTTAGAAAGATATATATACAAAATAGATTTAGATAAATACATAGGGTATATATAAGGATATCTAGTTAGATGATATAGATATAGATATAGACAAACAAATAATATATATATATATATATATATATATATATATATATATAATATATATATATATATATTAACAGACAAGTAGCTATAGATACATATGTATGTGTGAGTAAGTGTGTACTCAGAAATATGCTCAGAAATGTGTGTGTTTGTGTGCGCATGTGTGTTTGCATTGTAATGTAAATATGCTTCTCTTTTCCTTTCATTTTCCATGTTTTGTCGCAGGCACAATCGTGTAAATGTGTATACACAAATAAACGTTTCAAAACGAAATAGTGTCAGATATCCTGGAACATGAAATGATATCTCTTCCATCCGTCTAAAGAAAATAATTTCTCTTCATTTCATAAAACTTTCCGTGTCTTTTCCCTTTAATCACAACTGACCAATGAAGGACAATGGGATTGGAGGTATTATGATAGTGTGCAAATCTACCCACACATAGAGATATTACACACCTGAGGATGAAAATATACACATATAAGATTCTAGTCAATTAGCATTTCCTATTTCCTATAATTTTCCATTGCTCCAAATGTTTCTTTTTGTGGTGGGTGAGGGGAGGGAGGTAAGATTTCTAGTGTTTGCATAATGCTGCATTCTAAAAAAAGGTTGTGATTTCTAAACACCAACGCGAATATTTTGTATCTGACAAAAATAATCAAATAGTTTAAGCTTCAGCCAGATATATGGCAGAAGTAAAGGGCGAGTACAGGTAACACTGAAAGTGCTAGATGCTAGTTCCTAGAAAAGTTAGCTCAGCCTTTATAAGTCTGGAGACACTTTTCGTTTTCTGATCACCCACACCATGATGCTAACTATGAGAATAACAATGACGATGATGAAGGTGATGATGATGAGGATGACTATGATAAAAAAAGATAATGATGGTAATGATGACGATGATGCTGACGAAAATAATGAGAATAACGATAATGATAATTATGATGAAAATGATAATGATAATAATAGCAATTATAACAATGATAATAATAACAAAGACATTAATAAGAATAGTAATAGTAGTAATAGTAGGAATGATAATAACAATAATAGTGTTAACATTAATAGCAATGATGATGATGGTGATAATGATGATGACGATGAAGATGATAATATTAGTAGTAGCAGCACTACTACTACCGCTACAAATAATAATAATAATAATGATAACAGTGATAATAATAATAATACCGATAACAAAAAAAATTATTACAATAATAATAATGATTACAATAATAGTAGTAAGAACAATGATGACGATGATGATAATAGATATAATAATAATAACAATAGCACTAATAAAGGCAATAATGATAATGGTAAAAATCATGTAAATGATAACATCAGTGATAGTTATAGTGATTATGGTTTTAATAAGAATAATGCTAACAGTGATTTAACTATTAATAATATCATTATTTTCATTGTTGTTATATTATTGTTATTATTATCATCATTATTTCTATTATCTTTATTATTTATATCATTATTATTAGTACTACTATAACTACTATCATCATAGTAATTATCATTATTACTATTATCACCATTATCATTATTACTGTCATCATAATTATTATCATTATCATTACCATCATTATTATGACTATTGATATTATCATCATTATAGTCATTGTGATTACATATCAAATGTGAATGTGGCTTTATCTCATGTCCTGTCAGCTCCGCCAGGGAGTATGAATTACCATGTTCAATTCCACTCTAGAATGATATATTTCCTTTTAAACGTATTCCACAGTTTATTTCCAGTTTGATTTTTCCTGATCACCGTGCTCCGTGCTACAGCTTTCAGATCTTTGGTAGTTTTAAGAGCTCTCTTTATTTATTTCTTATCAGCATTGTTGACATTACAATTTCAAGGTACACTATAATTTTTGTCTGCAAATTCACCATATGGAATTAAAGAGTTGCATAGCTCCATCCGCTACATGAACAAAACTTGTACACCATATGTCAGTTATGTAAGTATTTCTGTAAAAAAATTCAGAGTTAATGATTTTGTATTTGCCCCACTTGCGAAGACAGACTGCATCAATCCCTAATCTCACTGTTGCGACATCGAATTGTTCTAGAGTGCAATCTACAGATGCTCTTCGCCGGAGCAATGCCTCAACTTCTGGGGCGGAATTTATGAAGGTTTATGACTTTCCTTTGCGATTTTGTCTCTGATTTGGACTTTCGCCACATCTCAAAGTTAATGCTGGTAATAGAAATAGCATATAGATCACTATAGACCCTATTTTGATAACCTGTTGTAATGATATGGTAAATATGGCAATAAATCTTACTGATACCACAACAGTGTTATTTCACATCTAGTGTATATATATGTGATGTGCCATACCTTTGTTTATTGTCAATGCATCAGTGGTAAAGTATGGCAATGTTTTATTATTTTATTTCTTAACGTTTGATAATTCATCAAAAGTGGCCTCGAAGCTTTTCTTATTATTTCCAAAGCGGAATAATATTCAATAGAGGAAATTTTGCTTAAAAAAAGAAAAAATCAACACATTCCTTACGTTTGTAAATAGAAATCATCTGTACAATATTAGAAACGACTAATTCAATAGCAAGAGGCTTCCAAGATTTTTCTACTCTAATCGATGCAAAATTATCTTAAAATTTGTGTAAATTTGCATTGTAGTTTTAAAGACAGTCCTTAAACGCGTAGGAAACTTCCACACCTGTTCTATAACTTCGACCGAATCATAGACACATTTGAAGATAACTATGGATCAAATTGGATAGAGGACCCTTAGACTGATCATCAAACATTTAGTTTCTGAAATTTTATAGTTATTTTCTAGAAATTTTGTCCTTGCACTTTAAGACTGTCTTAATTTTTTTTTTTTTTTTTATGCAATCCTCTGTTGAAGTTTATTCCGCATCGAATAGGATAGAAAGAGCTTGGAAGACGCTTTTGACCGATTGTCCAACGTTAATTTAGTCGTTTCTTGTATTCTACAGCTATTTCATATTCACAAAGGTAAGTACTGTTTTTAATTTTGTCCTTACGCATAAGGTCACGTATTCTCTCTGGTGAAGATTATTCCGCTTTGCTAATAATAAGACAAGCTTCGAGGCAAGTTTTGACCAATTGACCAATTTGACCTTAATTGGTCTCCTACGTTTTTTTTTTTTTTTTTTTTTTTTTTTTTTTGCTGTATTATATATATATATATATATATATATATATATATATATATATATATATGTATGTATGTATATCAATCTATATATCTATCAATCAATCTATCTATCTATCTGTCTATCTATCTATCTATCTATCTATCTATCTATACACACACACACACACACACACACACACACACACCACACACACACACACACACACACATATATATATATAATATATATATATATATATATATATATATATATATATATATAATACAGCAAAAAACAAAACAAAAAAAAACAACGTAGGAGACCAATTGAGGTCAAGGTATATATACATTATATATATATGTATATCAATCTATATATCTATCAATCTATCTATCTATCTATCTATCTATCTATCTATCTATCTATATATATACATATATATATATATATATATAATATATATATATATTACATATATACATATATATATAATATATATATATATATTATATATATAGATATAGATATAGATATATATATATATATATAATATATACATATATATATATATATATATATATATATATATATATATATATATATATATATATATATATATATATATATATATATATATATATATTATATATATATATATATATATATATATATAAACATAGATAACGTCGCTCGGCTTTTCAGCTGATGCAATGACAATAAACGCAGGTATGCCACATCACAATCAAATATACTAAATGTGTAATATTACCGTTGTGATATCAGTTAGATTTATTGCCATATTTATCTTATTAGTACAATTTATTGTCAAAATAGGTTCTATAACGAGTTATATGTTATTTCTATTACCAGCATTAACTTTGAGATGTGGCACAGCGCAAATTAGATGCAAAATCGCAAAAAGTCTTAGACCTTTCGCAAACCCCGCCCCTGGTCTCAGCCGTGGGCCTCGTTTTAGTTTAGTCCTTTATTTACCACCCTGGCTAACTGCACAGGCGTGGGCAAGCTGTGGTACATTTGATACATGGTCAAAGCATTATATAATAGTATTACAGTGTAAATCTAGATCATAAAATTATTACGGTCTAAAATATATCATTTAAAAGAAAAGAACAATCAGTAATTTATCTACTCATCTATCAAGCCGGCATACGGCTTGGGCGTGGAAAGGCAATGTAACATTTGATATGTGGTCATGTGATACTACATTCCAAATTTAGGATATAACATAATTATATCTTCCAAGACATCAGATGATATGAAGTAGTTACATAGTTCTCCATACCTCATGCTAGGTGGTCTGAAAGGCTGTATTACATGGCACTCTGAGATATAATGTACAAGTGTTCGCTTATATTCTTCATTGCATAATTTACACTTCGTTTCTTCAACATTACAGGCTGTACTGACCTGCCAGTACAATCTATATCCCAGCCTGATTCTTGCGGTCACAATATCACACTGTCTTGTTCTTGTTTTGTATGAACCATAGATGAAAACATCTTGCATAAACTCGAAGCGCGAGATTGGGCTCCCAAGCACCGTAGATTTTAAACCTCTTCCCACCGTCAAACCTCATGGATGCGCAGGATAAAAATGATTAAAGCAACGTAAAACGCAGAAGCAGTAATAATAATTTCAATGACAACCTTAATAGAAAGTAAGTCAGTAACTGTGATAGTAATGCTCATAATCCCATTGGTAAAGAATATCATAATTTGTATATGAATAAAGTAGTCACAATTTTAAAGAAAATAATACTACAAATAAATTCATAGCATATCTACTGATACTGCTACGTTGTTCATTGTTTTAGTCATAAGACTAATTTATACTTTAATGGTGATTTCAATAATAATGAAAGGATAATGAAAATGGTAATAAATACTATGTTATCATTAGTAATGATTAATAATGATAATAACATTAATGATAACAATAACATTAAGAACAAAAATGATATCAGAAAAAAGTCATTAAACTGATTATTATTGTTCTCATTATTATCTATAACAATTATTTTTGTTATAGTTATAATAATTATCATTATCTTTATTAAAATTATTGTTATCACTATCATTATTATTATCATCATTATTGATATTATTACTATTATCATTGCTATTATTATTATCATTATCGTTATTTTCATTACAATAATAATGATAATAATTATTATTATGGTTATAATCATAATTATCATTATAATTATTACCATCATCATCTTCATCATTACTATCATCGTTATCATTATTATTGGTATCATCATTCTTGTTCCTGTTATCTTTGTTATTAATGATTCACTACTATTACCACTACTACTGCTAGTGTTATTGTTAATTATCATTATTATTATCATGATAATAATTTGACAACAATATTGATAGTAATGATGATGATGACAATAATTATGATGGTGGTGATAATGATGATAATACTAATGATAGTAATAGTAATAGTAATAATAATAATAATAATAAAAATAACGATAATAATA
>NW_020870799.1:47500-50000 GCF_003789085.1 Penaeus vannamei
GAGCCACAAGAGTTTTCCTTCCTGTCTGCTTCTCAGTCTCGCACTGTTTAGCTGACACAGTGTGGACCCTGTTGGCTAGTCACAACAAGAGCCATTAGGGAGCGCCGTGGGGGATGCTTATGCACGTCACAGCCCATGACGGCGTTCCCGGGGCGCTGCGCTTTGGGGAGCGGGCGAGGGTACTGGCGCTGCGGTTGCCACTCTCCTGAACGTGCCTGCCGCTGAATGAAGCTCAAAAGCTTTGACCGTTAGTGCAACTGACAATAGCTAGTAACAGACACACGTGCATGCAGCGGTGCGACGTGTCATGAAAAGGGAAAAAGAAACCCTTGGGAGCGCCTACGAACACTGCGAACATTTCAAGACAAAAATAGCTCCTACCATGTAATGTATAATTTTCTTATCCTCCTCCCTCCTCCCTTTTTCTTCTTCGTTTTATACTTTTCTTGTCTCCCTTTCACCGCCAGACTCGTCTTTCTACTTCCTACTCACTGATTCACTTTCTCTCCCTCTTACCTGTTCTAATGACGTCAATTTTTCCTGTTTGCTTATTCTCACATCTTTTCATGGAATGAAAATGTCCTCCCTTGCTTCCAGCCCACGCTTTCGAAATTTCCTTCCTCCGTTTTATCGAATCCTGATATCATTCCTCCCCGACCCACGTACAGGACCCTTCCCTTCCTCCAGCGCGCAACCCAGGTCATCTCCTTTCCCTTCTTCCTCTTAACTCGGGCCCTTCACCCTTCTGCCCATGTCCTTACATCCTATAATTTTCGATGCATTGCACGTCTTCTTCTTTCTCTTGCTATTATCTCTTACTCTTGTCTCTTCTCGGCCGCCCCACACCATGGAGTCAGACAGTATTGAATAAGTTCGCAGTTCTCACTGATAAGATTTCTAGTCTGGATGTTAGCTCACCATGCAATCTATCCACAATATCTTAACTCAGATTCTTACCAACAGACTGTGATTTCATGTTCTATGACCACTGTGGTCAAGCCATGAAACAAATTGCTATTTCCGGTAATGAAATTATAAATCTAATGGCAAACACATGGCACTTCTGGGTGCAGACTAGTGACAAAGTACACGACCAGCGGCCTCGGCGAAACCCGCCACTGGGTTACAGAATTAAAATATCTCGCACAAGACTCAATGTGAGTAAACATTTATTTTCACGATAAGGATCTCTTCCAGGGGATAATACGGTATTAATCCTGGGACTTTCGCCCGGCCACCCTCGTGTGACTGGAAGCCCTTCCAGACATCAGCCGGAGCCCAGCGCAGGACGCGAACTCGCCTCCTCATTTGCAGGCGAGCGCGGACCCTCTGAGCCTCGGTTGCGAATGCCCTTTAAAAATTCGAACAGAATGCCATGGGAGACACGGTTGCAATGGGGGATAAATGCCGTGACTGTTGGATGTTATTGAGATTTTCTTAGCTAGATGACAGCACATTTTGTCGAGGGAATCAAACAGGTGATTCAGTCGAATGAAAACGTCAAATCCGCAATCAGGAATGAAGCAACTTATTACGAATATTGTTTTGCTCGAATGGCGAATTATTAATTACATAATTTATCTTCTATGAACATGAAAGCACGTAGAGACGACTCTCTCTCTCTCAGTGTATTCCAGATCTTTGTACATATTTACAATGAGAAATACAATATCTGCAATTTCTGAAAAAAGGTACAAAGCTTATATATGCATGACGCAAATGCAGAAATATTACATACTGCACGGAGGTGAGATGAATTAAGCAAACAGTTGGTAAGCTTTCTGAACGCATGAAAATCCGGCGAAACCAAGCATAACAAAGTGTACATGCATAAGTAAATGAGGCACAACAGCGGGGTAACTATGCCAAAAGCACTGCGGTCACAAGTAGACTAAATTGCCGAACCAACAGATTATTAGAATAAAACCAACAAAACGAATCGACGAAACACGGAGGATTAGTGAGGACAAAGACGAGGGATAAGAAAAGCTGACTGAAACAGACAGGTGCAAACGACATGCGATCATGTTTAGGTAACGTCGGAAATTCAAAAGGACACATGAAGCACATATCGTCGTCACCTATGCCGACACTGTAACGTGCACAGTGTCGCGGAAGCAGAGATTCTGACGTAAACATAAATACCGAGTTTCCGCGTGATCTCAGTCCAGTGACGCAGTGAAATTGGGGGGGGGGGGGGGAGGGCAAATGAAGGTAGGACGGGGAGAGGCCGGGGGGAGGGGCTCTGTGTACACCAGGTGTTAGCAACAGCGACTGTCTAGACGGACTTTATTGGAGCGGCCAACATGAAAGCTCACGCCATCCCGGCTCTGCTGTGCACGCTCTCTCTTCTCTCTCTCTCTCTCTTTTTTTCACTTCCCCGCATTCCCACCTGTCCAGTTCCTCTCTGTCTCAACTTCCCTCTTCCATACATCGAGGCGTGGGAAGGACACAGAGAAACATACACAAAGTTATCGATTTCTTTATCATTCCAAATAAG
>NW_020870799.1:68088-78680 GCF_003789085.1 Penaeus vannamei
TGTGATGTGATTCCCCACAATGCCGTGGTTCTAGAAAGGTTGTAGGACAGTTTCACCATACCTTTTGTGCCTGGCAGTGGCATACCCACAGGCCAATCAGCAATCTATGACATCATTCTCCCAATTCTGGAATGTCCTAGGTTTGGAAAAAAAATGACAGCCTTAGAGACAAGACCTTACTTATTTAGATTTAGGCCTTCGCAGAAGACTCATATCTGTTCTAAGGTATGCACGTTTTATTTTCCACCCAATTCACAAAATGAGCAAATCAGTTCTCAGGTCAGGTAGTAATCTCGGGTGACCCTTAGCAAAGCAACTAAAGTATGTGTAGAATTAACCAACACATAACATCACATGATTAAAGGAAAAGTGACATACTTGCTGAGCTATTGATGCGATTCATAAATTATTTGTAGTACCAAAGATCAGAACTATTTAACTGCAAAAACACACAAAAAAATTATTTATAATTTTAGCAATCTCGCGAACATCTGAAACATAGCTATTAAAATTAGTCGTCGAAGGCAAAATGACAGTGATTCCAACCCACATCCGTGCCCAAAGTGGAGAATGCAAGTAAACTTACGCCTCGAATTTACTTCCACTTAACAGATGCCAGAAACAGACAAAACCTGCCTCCCTGTGCTTCAGTCACAGCCGCTATGCCATGGGAATCAGTAAGTTCTAAATTACCGTCCAAATTCATAGTTTTCTGTTTTCAGCAAAATCTTTGAGAGGCTCAACTTCAAAAGACTTAAGAAACACTTTCAAATCATCCAAATACAAACGAATGTACAATTTAGCTTTTGTAAAGGAAAATCAACAGACAGCACAAGTCACATTCTACATAATTTTGATAAAAGAAAATTCACGACAGACATATTCTGAGATCTAAGTGAAGCTTTTGATGCCATGAATCATGATATTATGTATACAAAACTAATCTATTATGGAATCAGAGGAATTATTCTTGACTCGTTCAAATAATACCTAACAAACAGATCCCCAGTATGTGTATTTCAATAAATATAAATCAGTAGAATAAAAATTATGTATGGCATCCTTCAGGGACCTGTTCTTGGTTCCAATTAAACAGACTAAACAGGAAAAACACTGTGATATTTAACAGAAACGAAAAGCTACCAGATGTACTACCTAACTTACACTTGAACAATAGGAAACTCAGTGAAGAAAAAGAAACAAAGTTTCTAGGCATTACTTTGAATAATTCAATTGGAGCAGTCAGATCAGGGCTGAACAGAAAAATGCGAAAACATTGTGGGATTTTAAATCTTGTCAGTAGTTCCCTCACAAACAATTCTTTGACTTTTATATACTACGCTTTAGTATTACTTCTATTACCATATTGTGTGGAGAGGACATTCACAGAATATGCAGCAGCCTTTTTTAAAGACAAAAGAAATTGATATGAATTATATCGAATCTTAGGAGGGATGGCCAAACGAACCCTTCATTCATTCATCACAAAATTTGAAAGATACACGAGATATATATGTACTACAAAGCCATGTTTGTATACAAATCGATTAGTGGTAATAACAGCCTCTTAGAATTCTGCTCGAATAGCCAATACAACCTGAGAAATGAAAGTCTTCAACTACCCCAAAAGCAAACCTCACTGTCAAAAACTACTATATTATATCAAGGTGTCAAAGTCTGGTATGAGCTCCCCAGGAATAAACAACACGCCATCTCTCCCGGTTTTCAAGAATACATTAAGGAATCTCTTATTGTCGAAGCAAATGGACAACACAAACTGGTGTACAAAATGTATGTAGAGTAGGATAAGTAGACTCAAGTTCTACATACATCACTTCACAAATGTTTATAATGTATAAAGCATTATATTGGTTACTTATTATAAACCCAGTGCTTAATATTTAGCTACTACTAACCCAAATTGTGTGTACACACACACACACATATATATGTATGTGTGTATCTATGTATGTATGTGTGTGTATATGTGTATATATGTATATATATATATATATATATATATATATATATATATATATATATATATATATATATATTCAAAGTAAAACTAGAAAACATTTAATAGAGCACTCTGTTCTCAAAGGGTTCGGCCAAAACTATAAATTATTTGCATCTGAACTTTAATATTATCTCGTCCTGGATACTATCCCACTCACAGCAGTGTCATGAATGGGTGATTTCAACACTACCCCAAGATTACACTGTGCCACGTCCACCCAAAGCGCCTTATCTCACTCCTACTAAGAATATATGGGCAGACAGGGACTTACTCCAAGACCATACACCCAATCGTCATATCATTGTTGCCCTGTAGCAACATGACCCCGAGCTGAAGCTCCATTTATTTCCCAGGTTGGGTCATATCACGTCCAGAGCCTTGTCCTTTCTTACACACCAACAAGTAGTACTCGGGACTCACTGCCGAGACGTTTTACGGCTCTTCCATTGCACTACAGGCTCCCCTCGTTCCCGAGAGTATCACCTCATGATCCTGACCACGACAAGCAGCAGCAACACAAAGACTACAGTTCTTTGCAAATGGGAAGCCTCTCCGGCTCCTCATTGATTATCCCTCCATCTGCAGCACCAGCCATACCAGTGGGCACTCATACCCTTACCCACACAGAGAAATAAACCAGCCCAAGTGGTAGATGCTCTCCTACTACAGCCCAAGCAATTACGGGATGGGAGCAATTGCACTCTGCAGACGGACGCCGGTTAATGGCATCCATACCACGTAGACTTGCCAGCATTTGCCAAGCTGGTGGCGGTAACGCGAAAAATTAAAAGCAGTAAACATTTCAAAACCTTTAATATGTCCTCCACAATTTTCTTTAATTATCAGATGAATCGGCAGTTACTAAGGACTTACATTACTTAGATCACATATTTTCTATGAGGAGTATGGAAGTCATTTCAGCTCTTTCTTCAGGAGGGGGAAGAGTGGATAGACGAACAAAGCGAACAGAAACTGAAAAATGAGCTATTCTAGGGTCATTTTAAAGTTATAAACGTATCCATATAGGAGTAATTTATTTTACAAAAAAGGTCTGAAAAATTAGGTATTCTAGGGTCATTTTAAATTTATAAACGTATTCATATATGAGTAATTTAGTTACAAAATAGGTAAAAAATAAATGTGGCTCTTTGGGGGGGGGGGGGAGTAGACCTCGAGGGTGCAAACGGAGTCCGATTGGCGCCCCAGGTAAGTAGGGTCGCCAATAATAGGTCCAGTTCAAGTACCTTTTCCCAGTTTTCGTCGTCGTATTACACTGTTAAAGTCAGGAGTAAGATACCTTTTTAACGAGTGTACGAAAGTTTATAAGTATTTATATATAAAAATAAATTTCACAAATATATGTATGCATTATATCACATGTACATATAAGTGTATCATATATCATATATCACACACACACACACGTCGTCCAATTATTATTATTATTATTATTATTATTATATATATATGATGCATATATATACATAGAGAGAGAGAGAGAGAGAGAGAGAGAGAGAGAGAGAGAGAGAGAGAGAGAGAGAGAGAGAGAGAGAGAGAGAGAGAGAGAGAGAGAGAGAGAATTTTTTTTTAATTATTGTCGCCAACATATCGAGATCAATTCTAACACAAATAATAATGTTATCTCAGACATACAAACACATAACCACACGCACATATTTACATATATTTAATACATACATTTATAAAATGCTTAGCCATATATATATATATATATATATATATATATATATATATATAAATGTTCAATTATTTTTACCATACAGAAAATCGATATTCTAAATTATTGCCGCCAAAATAAATCTAATAAAAACACAGTAAAAAATGCACAATAGTATTAATATAGCTGCTTTTGTAAATGGCTGAAGTACTAAAAATCCCACATAACGTCAAATACATCGATAAACTCGTGCCGTATAGGTCTATCATTAAACAGTTTGAATTATTACATTAAGAGAAAAAATGTCCACGGGAAACAGACAGTGATGAGTTTATATTTCAAAATATCAACGTTTTCTAAACGGTTATTTCCAACGAATAAAATAACGATTCTAGGTTAATCGGTAACTACGAACCGCTCGTTACTTAAAACCGTTTCTCGTTAAGTCTGCACATCTGTACACAAGTGCACGCATGCATGTACACATTAACACATGTACACATATTTACATATACATGTACACATTTACATATACATGTACACATATACATACACAAGTATGCACAGGTTTTTATTTACATGAGCACATATGTCTAAACGTATGTACGCAATTTTACCTGTACACCTACACAGACACGTATGCAAATGTAAACACAAGTAGATACTAGTAAATATTAATAGACGTGGCCTGAGGCAAGCAATAACTCCGTTTATGCATACGTAATGTTGGCGAGATTAGCGTATACGGATACCATTTTAGTTCATGTTGTTACCATGGATCCAGTCAAGAAGTCTTCATGCAACAAACGGCATTTGAAAGAGAAATTAGTTTTATAGTTACTTAGATCATAAATTTTCATTGAAGAAGATTCAGAAAAATAACAAGAAATATTCATAATTTTCCCACAAACTGAACTTTTCCAAGCAACTGTACCGTTATTCTCAAACAGTTTATATCCGATCTAAAATTTATTCATATTAGAAAGTTAACGGAATACCGCAGAAATTGACCACGGTCCATTACTCGCAATCACCTTGTTTCTGCATGAAGTCATATTCCAAAAAAAAAAAAAAAAAAAAAAATGCCTTTAGACTTTCTGTAGGGGTCACTTTGCTAACTTAATTATAACTTGGGAACCAGTCTCCGTATATTCATCTAACGAGCAGCATCAGAAAGGTAAATGAATGTAGTTTCTCTGGTAATTAGATGACTGAGACTGATTAAAGGAAATTAACAGAAAATTAACAGGAACATCAATCTCTCCTTCGTAAAAAAAAAATCTGATCTCCCGCACCCTATTCGCTTAGTTCTTATCCGATTTAAATTTTATTGGAATTATTTGAAAGCTATTAAAAATGCGCAGAAAATGATGTCCGCGTTTTATTAATATTATTAATATCATTCTTATTTCTTGTTTTTAGAAAACTAAGACAAATTTCATTGAAAGTGAATTTTATCGTTGGTTACGTTGATTTTTTTCGTTATAAAGTATGCAACAGTGTGGGCCAATAGTAGTATGTATGACATGTACAAAAATGGGTGAAAAGTTTATTGAGGGGGGCTTCGCGCCCCATTGGGATATAAATTTAGTACAAAAATGTGCAGACTGCTAAATTACACAATAAAACCAAATTTGAAGTAAATCGGTAAGATATTTTTTTACACCCTTCCCATTACTCCTCTACCCCCCCCTATTTTTAGGAATGGCCCTTTTAGTATATTAACTTTTCGCTTTCTGAGGTCAATCTAACATGAAGTATCTTGCTCCCATGTTAAATTTCCAATCTACGCCACTGTTCTCACCATCCTTCCCACACTCCCTCTCCTTCACACTGTTACTCACGCATTCACTCTCTATATCTATGTGATTCCCCTCTTCTCCCCCCCCCTCTCTCTCTCTCTCTCTCTCTCTCTCTCTCTCTCTCTCTCTCTCTCAATGGTTTATTGCAACATCAAGTTCATATGAGAGTACAAAATTGGGCCAGCACTACTCAAACGGAGTTGGCAGGTATACTCCTGGCAACAGAATACTTACTGTCTCGGAGGTCTGGAGTATTTTTTGTGATTCTCAAAGCGCTCTTCGGACATTAAGTTCCTTCAAAACAGATGTTGATGAGGAAATTGTGAACTGCATTAAGCGTAACATAACAAGCAAGAGAGCGCAATTTTAACATTCAATTGATATGGATACCATCTCATGTTGGTATACACAAGCACGACCTTGTAGACAAATTGGCGAAAGAGGATTGTAGCAAAGATATTGTAAATATAGATCTTGGGATGCCTCTTGCTAGGGTTGCACATATATTAAAAAGTTCTCATAAAGAAGAACTGATAGATCTGGCGAGTTCACAAAGGCCTGAAAGCTGTAGTATAAGGCACTACGATCAGTATAGAGCTTATAAACCCTCCTATGGGTGGCAGCGAAGTAAAACCTGACAATGTGACGTGGTTATTGCCAGAATACGTTTAGGTTATAGAATGTACTGGCAATTGCAAGGTGCAAGAAGTGCAGATGAATCTAGCTGTAGACTGTGTAACGAGGAAAATAAGCGAACGCTTGAGCATTATATCTCGGAGAGTCATGTGATACAGCCTTTCAGACCACCTAGCATGAGGTATAAAGAACTATGTGATTATTTTATAGCATCTGATACACTGAAAGATATACTCATGCTATATGCTAATTTTACTATGTAAAACTATCATAATCATAGAACACACCACAGAACACTGTTTTGTAAACACAAAGGCTTAGGTAATATACGTTTGCATGCTGTATGACATATTCCCATTTTACCATGTATAATTACTGTAATCACATAATACTGTACTCTGTCGAATTTATGTGAATATATGCAACACTGTAATCACGATTGCCCACGCCTGAGCAGTTAGCCAGGGTGGTAAATAAACTAAATTAACTTACACTTCCGAGCGAGTACACTCTGTGACCTCACACGAAGAGGTCGTGTGGTGCCCCTGCTCTGGTGCCCTCGCCCCTTATACATGGATCTCTGGTGTCATGTACGAGGAAATTGTTAAAAAAGTTCATGAATTTTTGGTGCGCATATACCTCGCAATTGAAACGTCATGAGAGTAGTGATGTGATCATGCTTATAGTTTAAATTGAACTGAATTCATTCCTCCACCGAGTGTCAAGTGCTGTAATAGTGACCGTTGGAAATTAGTGCCCCGTTGTCCCAAGTGCCATAACACCCCTGTCACGGGACGGGCGCGCCAGGCGCCGCGGTCACCACCCCCACGATGGGGGAAAACCGCAAAGTAAACACTGAGGGGCACGGCTGAAGAGTGCGATTCAGTCTGTAATTCAGTGGACAGGCCCACTGAACCTATCGCCATGCAAGGGGCACGTCCTGAAGCACGAAATGACGATGTTGCCGTCGCCCAGGTGGGTGACGCTGACGCTAACGAGGCAGATAACGGCTTCACAGTAGTGGAGTCGAGAAAGAAAAAGAAAAGAGCCCATTAACGCCAGTAAGGCGCCACTGGCACCGGGGAAAGACTACGTCCGTCATAGTAAAATTCCTGAAGGCACCACGAAAAAGGAAAACATGAAATGGCTACAGGACCTTGACAATCCCTCTTCAAACCTGCGGGATACACCTATTGACCTTGTGCGAGAGGACACACTCTCCTCACCATATATCTATGTCGCTCGCTCACAGCAGAACTATATAGAAAACCTTATTGGAGGTATTACCTTCAAATCATGTGTTGAAAAAATATGACGAATACCTCGTCACACATTATAACAAGGACCTTGACCTTGCAAACGCATATGCACTCGATAGAGCTCACAAGGCCATTCGAGTGTACAAGGATGGCCAACCATTAAACCGAATCCGCATCGTATGGAAAGGAGAGCAACCCCCTCCAAGTACATACAAATTCTTCGGAAAGTACATGCCCACCAGCCACATGCGGCCATGGAGGGCATCCCCCGTGATTTGCTACAACTGCATGGGATACGGCCATGTAGCTAAGTACTGCAAGGACAAGGCATGCTCCGCAACATGTGGTGAGCAACACACTGCCAAGGAGTGTCCTCGCAGTGCTGCAGGGTGCAGATGCACCGAGCTTTGTCCCATCCTGCTTCAGGTGTGGGAAGACAGGTGTGACTGCCTGGCACTGGGGGTGCATAGTCCTCCCTGCCCTGGCAACCCCCCCCCCTCCTCCTGTGGCCGCAGCACCGACCGCGAGTAACCAGCGCGGCCCTCCTAGCCCAACCCGCGGCCAGTGCCGTGTGTGACGTCACCAGTCGCAGAGACTTCCCGCGGCTGCCGGCGAGTGGGGATGCAGAGGTTGTTGGACTCCTTGGCTAAACTACGCGACACGGTTGCGCAGTAGACGGAACAGGTGAACAAGATGATGCTAATCATCACAGAGCTAAAGACCGCGACCCCCCCCCCGGGCGCCAGCCGAGGCGGCCGTTCCTCACCCTCGGGCAGGGATGACCGCAGGCCTGGCCGGGGAATCCCCCGCACAACCATGTGGAAGAAGTGACGTCACGCCAGCTGACCACTGTGATATAATTGTGCTGGAGCTTTTAAAGGAAATCAAAGCTCTGAGACAAGAAAACAATAACTTCAGAAAGGACAAGGAAAAAATGATAGGGGACTGTCATTGCCGAGATACTAGTGCTGCCATTAGTGTTAAAGTAACGAGCGAGCAGATTCGATGTCAGGACATCAGTGCTGATAACCAGAGAGGGCGTGTCAGCGCTGACAGCAGCGACGAACAATATCACGATCCCTGTGACACCGAGTCAGACGAGGAGTCCAGTGACGTCACCAGGCCCCCGGGTGCATCCGGCACAACCGAGGGGATTATGCTAAGAAGTGGGACAAAGCTAAGACCTACTTTTTGACATGGTTAAAAGTACTTTTAAGCTTAGGACAATCATCTGTAACAGAATCTACATTATTCATGAAGTTATATGTTTCTTATGTGAACCTAAATTCCGTAATATTAATGGATATAAGTGCATGAAGTACAGATTACATAATAATACACTACTCACATATGGATAGAAGCACAATTAAATTCATATCATGAACTGTGCGCAGTATTAAGCCTGAGTGACCTAGAGTTTTATATTCGTAAATATAATATTGATGCAGGAACCTTTTGCTGCTGCTGCTAAGATACAAAATGCACCTTCAATTAAGGGATATCATTCATATGTGAATACAGCCATGACTGGATTGTTGACATATGTGAAGGTAGCACCCACATAAATTAGTTAAAAAATCTGAGAACACTAATGTTCAATTTCATCATTTAAAAATTCCGACTGCCTCTGGGTATTGCTCACTATATAGTATATATGCAAGATCGTCAAAATTTCTGTCTAGTTCTTTACCCAATTTTCACAACCAAAGCACGTTATGGGCGACCGTAATGCAAGGCACCCACACTTTGGAAACAGCCAGCGTAACAGTAATGGGGAAGAATTCAAACATTTCATTAATAGTAGTAGATCACTGACAGTATATGACACAGAAATAGAAACTCATTTGGGAGATGGCAGGTTAGATTACGTATTTGGCAAAAATCTAGTTCATGGTAATGTCTATATTTCATTGGTACGAGAATTAGTTAGATATAAATTGTGCTGGAGCTTTTAAAGGAAATCAAAGCTCTGAGACAAGAAAACAATAACTTCAGAAAGGACAAGGAAAAAATGATAGGGGACTGTCATTGCCGAGATACTAGTGCTGCCATTAGTGTTAAAGTAACGAGCGAGCAGATTCGATGTCAGGACATCAGTGCTGATAACCAGAGAGGGGCGTTGTCAGCGCTGACAGCAGCGACGAACAATATCACGATCCCTGTGACACCGAGTCAGACGAGGAGTCCAGTGACGTCACCAGGCCCCCGGGTGCATCCGGCACAACCGAGGGGATTATGCTAAGAAGTGGGACAAAGCTAAGACCTACTTTTTGACATGGTTAAAAGTACTTTTAAGCTTAGGACAATCATCTGTAACAGAATCTACATTATTCATGAAGTTATATGTTTCTTATGTGAACCTAAATTCCGTAATATTAATGGATATAAGTGCATGAAGTACAGATTACATAATAATACACTACTCACATATGGATAGAAGCACAATTAAATTCATATCATGAACTGTGCGCAGTATTAAGCCTGAGTGACCTAGAGTTTTATATTCGTAAATATAATATTGATGCAGGAACCTTTTGCTGCTGCTGCTAAGATACAAAATGCACCTTCAATTAAGGGATATCATTCATATGTGAATACAGCCATGACTGGATTGTTTGAGAATATGTGAGTAGCAACACCACATAAAATTAAGTTAAAAAATCTGAGAACACTAATGTCAATTTCATCATTTTAAAAATTCCGACTGCCTCTGGGTATATGCTCACTAATATAAGTATATATAATGCAAGATCGTCAAAAATTTCTCTGTCTAGTTCTTTACCCAATTTTCACAACCAAAGCACGTTATGGGCGACCGTAATGCAAGGCACCCACACTTTGGAAACAGCCAGCGTAACAGTAATGGGGAAGAATTCAAACATTTCTTATTAAATGTAGTAGATCACTGACAGTATATGACACACGAAACTAGAACTCTTTGGAGATGGCAGGTTAGATTACGTATTTGGCAAAAATCTAGTTCATGGTAATGTCTATATTTCATTGGTACGAGAATTAGTTAGTGACTACTTTGCAATCCGAACTGACTATACTGTTAACAGCAACTCAGCCCCTAAAACGCCTAAGCTTAGAATAATCATCCCACCAGGCCTGGAGCATCACTTCAAGGCACGTGTCTTTGATTGGTACAAACACATTATGATAATAACAACAGTGGAAAATTTCTCTCGATGAAT
>NW_020870799.1:86280-91280 GCF_003789085.1 Penaeus vannamei
TTCCTTTCCTACCTCTTCTTTCTCCCCGTAATTATCCTCTTATCAACCCTTCGTGCTTTAGGATTTCAACAACCTTCTGAGCAAAATGCCAATAGCATCCTAACACCAAATTAGTCCCGGCCTTCAGCACATAGGTGGAAGAGGAAAGATGTTGCTAATTGATTCAATTGAGATGTTTTCCTCTATTTTTGTCGTAACTGCGCAACGTCTTTTGGGAATATAGAGACAAGTTTGAGTCCGAAAGTATTCGCAGGAACCGTTAAGTAGTTTTCATTTTCTCATGATATATCGGCGCTGTTCTCTGGATCCTTTAACTTACCTTCTCATTTACACTTTCGTATCTATTTTTTTATTGTTGTGGTTTATTCTTAGTGTTGTTAATATCAATATCAATTTTATCCTTGTGATTATTATATCATTATTATCATCATTAATGTTCCCATTATCTATATTATGATCGTTTTCATTTTTATGATAATGTTTATTACCATTATCCTATTTACTATCATTGGTACCATTATCATCTTTATTTTATCATTATTATAATCAGTAGTAGTGGTGGTGATGGTGATGGTGGTGGTGGTGGTGGTGGTGGTAGTAGTAGTAGTAATAGTAGTCGTAGTAATAGTAGTAGCTGTAATAGTAATAGTATCAGTAATAGTAGTAGTAATAGTAGTAGTAGTAATAATTATTTTCATAACCATTATCTGTATCAGCACCTGTTTCAAGAATTAATGCCTCAAAATCCTAGTAGCAAGGAAGCATGGATGATCAACATCGTAGAGTATTTCTACTGTCTCAAAGAAGGGAATGAAGCGAATTAAGACACAGAACAACATAAAATATAACAATGAAGATGAGACGAGAGCAGTATCACTGAAGTAGAAGGTGAAAAAGTGTCATTAAAACCTGAACAAAAAATACAGGTCTTGGGACGTAACAAAGCTCGGGAGAATCAGATCAGATCCTTGCTAAGAGTAAAAATAACGTGGTAGAAATCTTTGACACAGCTCCTGTTCCACATTGCAATCATAAAATAGGAAAAGGTTGAGAGAAATGTAGAAAAGCAAATGTATTATTGCTTCATAAAGGAATTATATGGCAAAAGCTAACAAGCTTGGGAAAGGAGTTGCAAAAATAACAGCAGAGCTAACAGGTAATGAAATAAGCATATTGAGCTCTAAGAAGTAAAAATAGGAACCTGCATGGAAAAATAAACTTTATAATGACTCTAAAATGTTTAGATTTGAATATTTTCACAGAGGTAAAAGAAGACTAAATAATAATGAATGCAGAAGAAATTAACCCCAACAAATTATTCAGAGGAAAGCAGATATCTCTCTAAAAATGATAAAGAATAACAAATGAACTTGCACACGAAACCTAAAGAACACCGTTCTTGGATCTCTTCTGTAACGATCCTATTCGTGATTTCAAAATGAATTTCTAAGGTCTCACAAGACAGAGGAATGGTGACATTAAACAATATACTAACATAAAATCATGTGCAATTATGAGAGCAAAAAATATTACGAAAAAATGGAAATCGTCAGAGAAAAGATCCATGGACATAAAGTACTTCCATAATCGATTAGCATCACAGTTGCAGTCCGCGATTAAAGGTGCAATTCTAGACTGGAAAACAGGAGAAAAAAGCCGGATAATAAAAGATTCCTCCCAAAGTAGCCATTAAGTATTGACCAATAACATGCCTTACAATAACCTGCGTCGTTTCAGGTGCTATCGATCTCTTTCACGCCTTACACAGGTGCCGAGAAACACGTTGTGACGAAGATGGCATTTTTCCAGTATTTATAAATATAAGAAGCGCTACGAAGAGAAACTAACCCTCAAAAACGGCATAAGGCAAGAGAACCCTTGCTCGATGGAAGATGGCTGGTCAGTCCTGAAAAAAAACGGAAATCCTTAAGAAATTCGGGAATCTCCAGGAAATCCCAAGAATCCTCAAATCTCGTAAATATTCCTTTCGCAGCAAGTTTTGCATACACTTCGACAAACAGCTGAGCAATTGAAGGGCAGAGTGCTATGTTGAGGCTGCTGCGCTGGAGCTTTTTCTTAGTTTGGAGTTTGATCGATAACACAACCTCGACCAGGTGCACAATATCATAAAAATATACTAAGTTAATGTGATAATAACACAAATGATTTATACCATCCTTGCAAAAAGTCCCTGTGTACCCCATCCGGCAAGGATGGTACTGAACTGCTAAATTATGTCACGATTTTTTACTTACGAAATGTACTATCTGTAGTTAATGCCATTTTCATTCTGTATTTATGTCTGAAATACTCTTTTTAACTTTCTAACTTTGTTTAAACATCGGGCGAGTGGATTTATCAGAAATCGCTGACATGGTTACATTAATTAATGCTTTGTGACCCTGTGTGTCGAGTTACAAGTGATTTGATTGGCCTTTGGGCCTGTTTCGTACAAAACCCTTTTTTTTTTTTTTTTAATCTAGGGTATTATCAAAATGAAACAAAAAAAATCTGAGAAACGGTTACGCATGTCAATAAATAAGGCTTAAGAGCGGTCTTGGTAAAGCATTATATCAACAAAATTGCAGCATACGATGTTATGAATGTAAAATATATATTCTTGCATTAATTCAGAAATAGGACTGCTTCTTTTAAAACGCTGAAATGTCCAAGTATTTGTGACTATTTCTGGAAGCGGGTTGGCTTAAACGATCCTCAGATTGTTTATCCCGAGGTTAATCCACAAGGTAATGATGAAAACAAAAAACCCTGAATTATTTGTCTAAAGGGCTACAAGAACCTTAAGCAGTCATGTTTTCTTATAAAGTAGTGCATTTCATGTGGAACCTCTAAGGTCACAACGGACAACAGCTTGATCATTTAAACATTTACGGATTTCATGGTTTTTAAACGTTTATGAAAACTGGAAATCTCTGACAAAACTGTCTGGAAGTCCTGGTAAAAAAAAAAATGGGATTTTGGAAATCCCAGAAATCTTGTACGTTCTTATAGGTAGTGAAATGCCCCTCGGGACAGACAATATCAGGAAATTACCAGATCCTCTGAAATCTGATTGAAACGTCAAGCCTTTACACAAATGAGGTAAGGAAAGCCTTTGGGTCATTGCGAGGCTACAACTTTTCCAGAGAAGGGACATTTCAGGCTGCTCCAATCAGAATGTCACTGCATCAGTCATTCTATTTTAGCAAATCAAAGGTAAATTGCAAGCTTGATTTTTATTCCGTCTGTAGCTGTATAGTCATCTACTTTGTCAAAATCGAAATTGTTGTAGAACTCCTAAGCTTGATTTAATCCCGACTGATAACAAGACATCTTTCAATCTGCTAAACTTTTGCACTGCATCCAATGAATACTTTAAAACGATAATCATTGGTTATTCTAGGGTCATCATATTGTGTTGAATTATATAATTAGTCTTCCCGGCGCAACGCCCGTACCTAGGGCTTTTCACTGAAAATGCGTACGAGATTTCCTGGATTTCCGAAATCCCACATTATTTAAGAAAAAAATCCGGATATTTTTACAGATTTGTCGGGGATTTCCGGATATCGAGAAATTTCCAAGGGATTTCCAGTTTTCAGAGGAGTTGATAAACCATTTAATCATCATAAATGTTTAAAAACAAATAAGCTAAGCTACTGTACTACTTGTTCATAATACATGACTACTCATGGTTTCTGTAATCCTATAGATCAAAAAAATTCTCGATTCCTTTTCGTCATAATCTGATGGATAAACCTCGAGGTTAACTATCATGACTATCGTTTAAACCAGTTTACATCCAGAAATATCCACAATTACTAAGAAATCTGAAAGTTTTAAACGGAGCAATCATGTTTCTGAAAAATTGCGGGAATAGACATTAGGGTATTACAGTAAACTAACTTCACATAGCTACATTTATAACATCCAGTACTGCTATTTTATTGATCCAATGCTATGCCAAGACCACACTTAACCCAAATTGCTTGACTTATGCGTAATTGTTTGTCCGGCAATTTTTACTTCATTTTGATAGAAGCCTGCCGAGAGAACAAACTGTTAAATCGGGATCAATAGATAGTAGATGGGTACACTGATCATGGGACATAATCACCACTCCCTAATACAACACGAAAAAAGGTACAAATAGACTCGTGTAGGTCAGCCAACTCCCTTATATGATGACCAAAAATTTTCAAGTCCGTGGAAGATTTTTTCAATGGATATTCAAATGGAATTTAGACTTAGTAAAAGTGGAAAGGCAACAACCGATATCATCCAAGATTT
Organism: Penaeus vannamei; assembly: GCF_003789085.1. NCBI lineage: Eukaryota > Metazoa > Arthropoda > Malacostraca > Decapoda > Penaeidae > Penaeus > Penaeus vannamei. The sequence continues at coordinate 90,571 of NW_020870799.1, forward strand.
TTCAACTAGGATGTGGAAAGGAAATAAAGAGCTTGGCTTAGAGGAAATAAAAGAATTGTTAATATTAATGTGGAATGAAATGCAGACAGAGAAAGAAAAAGATATTTGATTATCTTTAGCGATCAGGACCTATTTTATCTTGTCTAAACTTCACAAGAGTAAACAAATAACTGCAATTAACACCTCTATAGCACTTTGGGAAAAACTGACTGGACACAGGAAAATTCTCGACCAATAGGTACCAAAAATAGCAGATAGATGGCCATTACCAAAGCGCTCTTTATATTCCGAGAAAGAAGGGCGGGAGACGACTTTTGGCAGCTGAAGACTTAAAAAAAACATTTTGAGCTGAGTATGTGAATGCAAGTCAAGAACCACCAGCGAAAATGGTTATGGAAAAACCTCAGGGCAAGTATGTAATAAAACAATTCTTAGCAGACAAAGAAAGAAGTTGGAGAGACAAAGCAGTGCATGAAACATGCTTTGAGCGGCTCCTTTTCTTCCGGGCCGCCTTAGCCTCTACTACCACAAGGGGGGAAGCTGCAGCCAGCTATTCTTCCGGGACCGGCACAGAATCCCCTACTACCACAACAGACATCTCAGAGCCAAATCATAAACTTGTAACAGTAATACTACATACTGCTGCATTGGTAGCCACATCATGATTCTGAAAACACAATCGTCGGGAGTTTATGCAAAGCAATTTTTTT
>NW_020870799.1:101280-106280 GCF_003789085.1 Penaeus vannamei
TATAATATATATATATATATATATATATATATATATATATATATATATATATATATATATATATATATATATATATATATAATTCATATATCTATTTATTTATCTTTATATCACTGTCATCACCGGCGATTCGACCTTCGAGAAGTACGGGGATGACCACCATTCAGCTCCGGATGAAAGTTCTTTGTCACTTAGCGAAGCGAAATGCATTAAGTCAAAAGCATTTCACCTCAAAAATGCGAGTAACACCTCCAAACTAGTCAAACAAATATGAACTCTCACCCAGGGATACAAAGAGGTAAAAATAACCTGTAGTTACACAAGTGTTCGAAGCGCTTTGTTTCTTTCTCTCTTTCCTTCTTTTTCCTTTTTTCGACACGCAAGTCAAGCTGCAGCCTTAAAGCGGAAGACACGCCATTTGATCCCCGATGCTGCATTGTGCAGCAGAGAAGGTGAAGCATCGTTACAGAATAAGGGGAAAGAGGATTACTGTCGAGAACGACGAAGAGTGGGAGGAGGCGAAATGGGGAGGGATGAAGGAACAGGAGAAAGGATAGGAAAAGGAGCAGGAGTAGTAAAGGATAAAAAAATGAAAAAATAGAAGGAGAGGGGGGGAGTAAGATAAAGACGGGAAGAAAGGGGAGATGCGAACTAGAAAAGTGAAGAAAAGGAGAAAGTAAACGGGCAGACGATAGACAGGGGGTTTACAGTAAAAAGAATTAATTATATACAGCAGGCAGAGTTCCAGCAAGATTAAAATAAGAACAGATTAGATTATTAGACTGTCATAACCTGATTACCGGAACTGGATTTCCTGACCTGTTAGCACTGGACGTGGGATTAAGTTATAATCTAACCAGACAGCTTTTTGCCAGGTGGAAATGACGGTATAAAAATGACAGCATTTGGTTAATCCGTTCAGGCTGCACACGATACAGAATGGTATATGAAGTAATATATTGTTATGTTTCGTCCTGTATTTTTCTGCACACACACACACACACACACACACACACACACACACCACACACGCACACACACACACACACACACACACACACACACACACGCACGCACACACACACGCACGCACCACACACACACACACGCACACACACACACACACACACACACGCACGCAACACACACACATACACGCACGCACACACACACGCACACACACACACGCACACACACACACACACACACACACACGCACACGCACACACACACACGCACACACACACACGCACACACACACACACACACACGCACACACACACACACACACAACACGCGCGCGCACACACACACACACAACACACACACACACACACACACACACGCACACACACACACACACACATACGCGCGCGCACACACACACAGACACAAACCTATAATACGATCTGCGTGATTGAATCCAAGTCGTGTGTACATTCCAAATAACCTACATAAAAACCAATTTGTTTTGACGAAAAGAGTACATAATATTCACACACATAACCTATATATATATAATAATGTATATATATACATATATATATGTCCTCGTAACATGTGTCGGGTCTACGGGCGTCGGAGCAAGGGGTGTCGTTTCTGGCATCTTTCTGATGCTTGCACTGACTGAACTGACGAACTCCTGGTCCGCAAGACTACAGCAATATTCCAGTGCTGTTATTCCCACTGCATCCTAAGGCGACCGTGTCTGCAGCTGAGTCCTTCAGCACCGTTTCGTATATCCACGGTCCATCTAACGTTTTACTGAACCAGATCATACACATAAGGGGAAACATAGTATGAGTCAATTGAGAGGGAGGATGTTATAAGGGGGGCCACCCCTTAACACATCTCGCTTATGGTTCATCCAAGTTTAGTTTAGTCCTTTATTTACCACCCTGGCTAACTGCACAGGCGTGGGCAAGCTGTAGTACATTTGATACATGGTCAAAGCATTATATAATAGTATTACAGAATAAATCTATATCATAAAAATTATTACGGTCTAAAATATATCATTTAAAGGAAAAGAACGATCAGTAATTTATCTACTCATCTGTCAAGCCGGCATACGGCTTGGGCGTGGAAAGGCAATGTAACATTTGATATGTGGTCATGTGATACTACATTCCAAATTTAGGATATAACATAATTATATCTTCCAAGACATCAGATGATATGAAGTAGTTACATAGTTCTCCATACCTCATGCTAGGTGGTCTGAAAGGCTGTATTACATGGCACTCTGAGATATAATGTACAAGTGTTCGCTTATATTCTTCATTGCATAATTTACACTTCGTTTCTTCAACATTACAGGCTGTACTGACCTGCCAGTACAATCTATATCCCAGCCTGATTCTTGCGGTCACAAATATCACTGTTGTTCTTGTTTTGTATAAACCATAGATGAAAAACATCTTGCATAAACCTGTCATAGTGCTTTATGCTACAGCTTTCAGGCCGTTGAGAATTAATCAAGTCAGACAAGTCCTCTTTGAAGGAAGTTTTAATTATGTGTGAAATCCTAGCAAGAGTACTCCAAATCTATATCAACACTTTGCTTGTCACATGCTGATTTTGCTAGGCGTCAGCATGATCATGCCTGGGATTCCAACATGCGATGTATCCACACAAAACGTATATCATGGCCTCGTTCTTTTGCACGATACACATTTATCCTTATGTTATTTGCAATATTCCCTGGACCTTTGTCTAGTGTGTTCAAAGCCTGGAGAGCACTCTGTGAGTCGCAGAAAATGACTCCTGAGCCTTGACTTAATAGAAATTCGGTGGCTATGAGCATTCCTGCCAACTCAGTTTGCGTAGTGCTAGCCCAGTCATGAACCGCCTACAATCCTGGTGCTGCAAAATATTTTTTTATATACGACAAAAGCGCATCCTGCTCTACTCCCAGACTGCAAGGATCCATCAGTGTAGCATTCATACGCATTGGGCATAGTTTCAAGGTGCTCATTGATAATTGCTAAAGCATACTGCTTAAGTACAGCAGGGAGGACACTGTCTTTTTTTGGGGCAGTCGTATAAAATACACTTAGGTCCGACATTTTCCACGGTGGAGCAGAACGTCCATGTAGGGTCTTAGTTATGGATATGTTCAGCTGAGACAAGTGCTTACATGTTACTTGTTGCCATGGATTTGAATTTGAATCGATGTTGCCATTCAAAGTTAGCTCCACTATTCTATGTTTTAGTTGTCTTTGGAACTCTGTACAATAGAGGGGTTCTCTTATTGCTTTGACGCTAAAAGTGGTGTTTATGTATAATATTCTTTCATAGACAGACGGCAAATTAAGTTCTGATCTCATATTCACAATCCTCGTTGTCTTAGGGGCGCCGAGAATAAGCCTCATGGCCTCATTTTGTACAATTTCTAAACTAGCCAACTCTGATTCCTTGTATAATCCTAGGTGCAATGCATGATAATCTATGACCGACCGTATTGTATGGGGACGATCCGTAGAGTAAAAATTACTGCAAATGGACTGAATTACGGCATTTTGACAACCCTGATCTGGACCTCTCCTTGTCAAACCACTTGAGGGATTCTTGGAATCTTGCATCAGGACCGAGGGTATGCAGTAAAATGTTTCCTGCTTCATAATCGAAGTTTTGCTCCAGTGCTGAGTGCTGCACCAGGAACTTTACCTTCAAGCAACTGTAAAACTTCATCTTAAGGTACTTGTTCCAAACCTTAGAATGCAGAGATTCATTAGGGTTTTGGGTACACTGACTTGATGTACTGCAGCTTTTCCTGAGGGGTCTTAGCAAGGTAAAGGTCATTCCTGCTATAATCTTTGGCTCTTTCAGGTAGTCCTAGTGCAGTTGCCCTCCTGTAAAAGCTCCAGGATTCTTCATCTTTAGGTCAAAAGTGATGATATGAATGTTTATTGTTTGAGCTGAGGTGGTAATAAGACGCCCAAACTGCACCTTCCATCTTCATAACGTGGATTTTTTGTAGTCTTTTCTGGCTTTACCATAATTAGATGACAATCTGTCAACCACCTCATCCGTCAGCATGTTCACTGCACCCAAAATGCTCCTCTACATCTTCACAGTCTTGGTGATGGTTTCATATGCTTTTTTTTTTTATCTTATGCATTCTTGTGCCTATCCTTTTGCTGACGTGGTTTACACATTCCTCTTTCGCCACTGGTACTGTATATGGGCCCTTTCTTCCATTTAGTTTGCATAGGTTGTTGCAGGCGCTGGAGTCGCCGTCACCAACAAATGCAGTGAAGCGCATCTTGTACTGTAGTGTACGTCACCAGATGCGTTTTACAATCTCTGCCTCCGTCGCCCTCCCTTTCCATCAAAGTTCTTCTGGCAGTCATGTTGTTTGTTGGTGCTTGTATTGCATATTCTAAAAATAAAAATGGAGTAACATCGAGATCAAGGATGAAGCCTGTATTCACAGCAAACCCGATACCGAAGAGTGACTTATATCCCTGCTTCATCCAGCTTGCGTCATAGCTGATGTTTCCATCAGCTATGGAAACAGCTTATTCACGAACATACGATCGTAACGCATTTGCCACCGGTTATTTACCATTGCGTTTACCAGTGATGGCAAAGCAGGATTTATGAAGAAATGGTAATTTAGATATGCTGTTACAATCGTAAATCGACTCATTCTTATGGTAGCCAACAAAGGGCTCTAGTAAAGCAATTCAACCAATCAGCGAGCGCTATACATAATCTTTTAGGTTCCTTCGGTCAATCACGTAACAAGTAAACAAAACTAGACACAGCGAGATTGTTTAAATAATCGTCACAGCTAAATCACTATTTAAGCACATGTAGAAAAAAATATATATATACTTATTTGATTATATCCGTCATGTTGGATATATATGTACTGTATAGATAGGAACCAATACAAACACTGTTATATTAATATATTATTGTTTACCTCAAATCAAAGAGACAGTCCAAACAGCTTTTTATTTATATCTTTTTCATCATTGTTAAACAAAGAA
>NW_020870799.1:128994-146494 GCF_003789085.1 Penaeus vannamei
GTGGGTTGGCCAGGAGGGGAGAGGGGAGGGGAGGGTAAGGGAGACTGAGGATCAGTGGGTCTGGGGAAGGTTTAGGGAAGGGGTAGGGAGGGGAGGTCGGATTTGGGAAAGGATCTCTCTTGCTCTCTAGCAAATAAATTTTGAGTCAAGATTTTAGGTTATTTCTTGTGACAATGTCTGTTCAGCTGAATTATGTGCCTCGGGCTTTTGGAAAAGTATCATTGTCGTTCTGTATAAAGCTAATCTGATAATCAGAATATCTATCTATACATTCACATTATGTAACTGTGATGATGACGATGGTGATGATGATAATAGTGATAATAGCAATAATGGCAATAATAACCACAACAGTAATAACTTACTAAGATAATAATGATAGTGACGATAATGATTATAGTAATGATTAAAAATAATAATTATTATTATTGTCATTATTAATATAATAACAATCGATTATTATCATAAAGATAACGATATTAACAATGATGATAATTGTCAAAATAAAGAATAAAGAAATCAAACCAATAATAATAATAATAATAATAGATGATGATGATTATGTTATGTAGAAGGAATCAGAGAGCGCATAAAAAAATTAATGAATGATGATGATAATAATAATAATAATATAATAATATTATTATTATTATTATTATTATATTTATCAAATAGCAGTAATTTTACTAATAAGACAACAACAATGACATCATTGACAATTATAAACAATGCTTATAAAAACAACAACGCCAATAATTACGATAATAATCACAATAAAAACAATAACAATAATAATAATTATGATAATAATGATAATAATAATAATAATAATATTAATAATAATAATAATAATAAAATAGATTGTCATAATAAAGATAATATCAATAACAATAACAATACTGATGATGATGATGACGATATTATGAATAACAATGATATAAAGATGATGATAAAAATTATGATTATGATGATGTTGCTGATTATGATGAAGATGATGATAAGGATAATCATTCTAAGATAACTCAAGATGTTATGACTTAAGGGTCAGGGATGTGGCGTGGCCCAACTCAGATGTTATTGAATTTTGGTGGTGATCCGGGTCATCAACTGAATCCAGATATTGTTTAAATGATTGCATCAGATACCCCTGTGACTAAGGTAATAGGGGTAACTCATGCAATCACTTAAACAATAATGATAATATAATAATAATTACAACAATGATTACAATTATCTTTATTAATATTATCATCGTTACCCTTATTATCAATATCATCATCATCATTAATATATTTTTCTTATAACATCCACCAAGGAGGTAGCGAGGTTTTTGGTGGCGTTGGTTAGTTTGATTACTTATTGGTTAGTAGAATATGTCAAACAGTTTACGAACCAGTTTTTACTAGTGGTGCGTCTTAGCCCAAACTGGATTCCATTAAATGCTGGTTTTGGATCTGGTTAATAATCCGGATCCAAGAATTTCATTACCATTGCGAGAGTGGGACAAGATTTTTTAGGGCTCTTAAATATTTTCCTTATTATTATTATTACATCATCATCATCGCCATCATCTTCACCATTATCATTTTCTAATTTAATTAATCCAAGTTTAACTAAGTGTGAATACCTTCATTTCATCAGTGACGCTATTGCCATGGCAGAGGTATGCGCTCTCTGAGTGCTTGTAGATATTATTATTATATAATATAATAATAATGATAATAATAATAATAATAATAATAATAATAATAATAATAATAATAATAACAATAATAATATCATCAAAATGCTGATATTAATGGTGATGAGATATTAATATTAATAATAATAATAACAACAATAATAAAATAAGTATTGCAAGAATAAAACCAGTGATAAAATATGTAATGTTAATGATAATAATAATAGTAATAATAACGAAAATAATAACAAATAATTATTAATGATAAATATAATAATCATAATAATAGTAGCGATAGTAGTAACAGTACTAATAAGAACAATAAGAGTGATGATTAATGCTAATAATTACAGAGCATATATATATGTGTGTGTGTGTGTGTGTGTATGTGTAAGTGTATGTGTGTGTGTGTGTGTGTGTGTGTGTGTGTGTGTGTGTGTGTGTGTGTGTGTGTGTGTGTGTGTGTGTGTGTGTGTGTGTGTGTGTGTGTGTGTGTAACTGCACTGTCAAAGTACCTACTGATCGTCTCGGATATGCTACATGGTGATAATATAACAAAATTTGTGCAGGGTCTGATTTAGCCAGTAAATTCTCCGCCTTCTTTCTGAGTTTCAAAAGCTAGCCGGATATTTATGTTTCATATATGAATTAATTACATAGGTAATTTGTGCCTCAAGGTATTCAGGGCTGCAACTCCTCAGTTCTCAGTGACAATCAAATCACAACCCCAGATTTTGTTTCATCATTATAGTGGATATTATTGTCTTTATTGTCTACGTTTCCACGCAGGGAAACGTAAATCATCGTCACGCCAATGGATCAGTGTCCAGGAAAGGTAATTTCTCATCCTCTTCTTCCTCTACGATAAACTGGATATTCTCGTGGACAGCGTTGAGTTGCGCACGGCGTAAGCACGATGATAAGGATACCATGTATGGAATGATGCGAAGTCAAATGAATGTTAATTATATACCTGCAGTGATGTCTCTTCAGCGGTTCCTTGAAGAGGTAGACCCGGACTGTCCTCAAAGGGGAGTCAATGACAAGACCGCATATCTGTTCATCTTCCTCCTGCGAACTCGAAGTTTGCGGAATCCACGCACAACTTCACTAGGTTCAAGAAGTTCATCATCGGCCATGGAGCTTATGATTCTCTCAACTGCTCGGGTTGCTTCGTCTATGAGCGCAATAGTGAAGAGGGATTTTACAACAAAATTAGCCAGCTCTTTATATCGACACCCGGAACACTCACGACGTCTGATGAGGTCACCGGCGCTCCGATGGGAATCTTGACAACCACAATAGTGCCAGTGAGGAGTTTAGTCACGGCGGGGAGCGCTGCCAGGGCCAAAAGTGATCGGTGTCATCGGTGCGCCTGGATTGTGTACCTTCGGGGGAAAGGGCCGTATGGTAATGATATTAATAACTATGATGATAATACTATTAGTATTAGTATTATTAGCATCAATATTAGTATTATCAAAACAGTATTAATTGTTATGATGATAATAATAGTAAACAAAAATAATGATGATAATAATACTACCAATGATAATGATAATACCAATAATGATAACAAAACCAATAGTATTAATTAATAATTAGTATTCTTATTAATATTATTTATAACTATTACAGTAAGAATCAACAAAAGTCATGTAAACAAAAATAATGATAAAACTAGTGATAATGATATCAGTAATAATGATAATAATAAGGATGATGTTGGGATGATAGGAACATTAGCATTAATGATCGGTAATGATACAAATAATGTTTTAGAAAGCAATGGTAATAATGATGATGATGATGAATAACAATGCTGCTAATGATAATAGCGATAACTCTAACAATTTCATGCATGAAAATAAGAGCCATAGTAATGATAATAATAATGATAAGAATAATAACGGTGCTAATTAGGGTAATGACAAACAAGTAATAATGATAATACTAATAACAATAATCATAATAGATATTGGTAATAATGAAGATGGTAATAATAGCAGTTTGTAGCATTTGTTATGGGAATATAACCAAGAGCAAAAGTAATACTAAAGAAAAAAAATACTGTGTTCATTATATAAATAATAATTATCATTAGCGTCAAAAGGATCATCATGATTATGATACCAATAACTTTTTTATACGCTTATTCAACTAGTCATCATTGTGAATATATTGATAATAACGCTGGTGTCATCACCATTCTAAATATCTAATGATACTATCGAAAATCCACAAAATCTTTATAATCAGTTAAGATTTTTTCCATACATAACAATTGATCTGATTTACGAATTCTAAGATTAACATAAACCTCCCCTCCCCCCCCACCTCCCCACCTCTCCCATCCTTCGGGGCGCCCCTTCCTCTCCAATTTCTCAAAGATTTTTCCTTCGATGACATGAGAGAGGTTTTCATAAAATCACTTTTTCAAAAACCTCGTCGAATCAAAGACCCAGCGTTTCAATTAAGATTCTCAACGTGGATTTTCGAGTCAATTTATCACTCTAAGCTCGAAAAGTTTTACATATACCCTCACTTCATCATGTTCGGAATTCCTAACCTGTAACATAAAGATTTCGTCGACGTCGGCACGAGGATGACTCAGCATTTTAGTAGGGGCTTTAATCAACATCAAATTTATAAACCTAATACAAAGAACACACACATATTCCCTGCCGGCGGAAAGGGACACGTTTCCATTTTTCACGTGTTGATTTTATAAATTGTTCAGAGAGCTGCATTTTCATCGACGTATTTCATTGCAACCTGAAATTTGCGTTACTCTGGGACAAAGGCTGGCCACGATTTGTGTCATTTCCATTTAATTTGCTTTTCTTATGATGATCATGATGACGATTATTATTATCATTATTATTGTTAATATTTTCCACTGAAGATGATGTCATATCGATGGCAATGATGGTGATTATGCTAGTGGTGTTAACATAATCATATTATTATTATATGACAAAGTTATAATAGTAATAATATAGTAATTTATGATAATAGTAATAATACGGTAAAAACGGTAATGATAATAGTAATGATAATGATAAGAATAAGAATGATAACATCATCAAAATTAATATTAACAATATTCCTAATTATAATAATAATGGCAATACGTATTATAATGACAATTATAAAAATAGTAGTGATGATACAAATGATAATGGTAATAAAGTAATAATGATAATAATTTTTATTATTTTTGTTATTAATACTAGTATCATAATTATTAGCTGTAGTAATATTAACAACAATAATAACAATGATAATGATAATAATTAAAAAAATAGTGATAACGATAATGATCATAATGAATATGATAGTGATGATATTAATAATGATTAAACCAAACACCAGTAATAGAAATAATGAAGACAATAGCGATAGTGATAGTAGCAATAATGATTATGATAACAGTAACAAAAAACAATGAAAATAAAAATATTATTGCTAAAAGATAATACTTTTAATAATGATAATAGTAAAAATTATAATAGTAAAATGACAATAATAATCATCATAATAATAATAAGAGGATTCTCTTAGCAGGCCTCCAAAGTCCTTGATCTTGGGCTTTGCCTCATTGCTAAGCGCATCACGAGCCACCCCTAGATTTTCCAGACTCAGATTGGATAGCAATATCGTCAGCAGAGTGTTGCTTCACAGTGGTTTTAGATGCAAGTAAGTGTTGGTGCATGAAGCCACTCTTGAATTGATATGGAAGAAGCTAGACAAGCCCCTACCACACTTTACAGCACTTTCAGTACCAGTATTCAGGCTATTAGTCTAATAGCCCTTGTCAGAAATCCACCAAGTCTCTTGATCTCCCAGAGCGAGTCGTGATACACAGAGTGCCTGCAAACAGCCCGCAACCAAAGTGACGGCGTTCCTCAGTGACAGTCTGTAGAGTAGCTGCCAGGTTTTCGTGCCTCCGAGAGCGCAGCCGCCTCGTTCTCAACCCTATCAGTTCCCTCAACGGCAAGTGTAATCGATCATTCCGTTACAAAGAGGATTCAGAGTGATTTAAGAATAAAATTTGGACTTGATAAATGTGCCGAAGCCAAATTCCATTGTATTAAGATAACAACAGAAGAAATAGTACTAAATGATGACAATAGAATTAAATAATTAGACCAAGAAGCTGTATATAAATATCTTGGAATAGGTGAAGGATATTGATTGAAGCATTCAATCATGTAGGATAAATTCAGAAGAGAATGCTATTGAAGACTGCGACTAATACTTAAGAGGAAATTAAACTCAACTAATAACTATTTTTCCTCTCTCAATCCCTTTCTTCCTCTGCCACCCAGTCTCACTCCCCCATCTTCCTTAAAATTCACTCCCCCCTCCCATTTTAAACCCTACATTTGCCCTCTCCCACCTCCCTCTTTCTCCTCCTTTACTCCCTTATCCCTCTTCTCCATTGCCCCATTTTTTTCTTAGATCCCTTTCTCCCTTCCACCTCCTTTTCCTCCCCATCTACCTTTTTCTCTAAGTACCCTTCGTTTCCCATTTCCCTCCCTTCCTTTCTTTTCTTTCCTTTCCCCCTTTTCGTCCTACCTTCTTAATGCTCGCCTTCCTCAGTTAATGGTGTAAATAATAGATGTGCATAAACTGACAGTATAACTACTTTAATGCAGTGTACTTGCCTCAAAGAATAATGCTAATAATGGTAAAAATAATAGTTATTTTTATTATCATTATAACGGTAATAATAACAACATGAGTGGTAATAACAATGCTTATTATAAAGTTGGAATAAGATTCTCTTAGATATGTAATATACGTAGTGTGTGTATGGGTGCCGGTCATTCTTTAATATTTATGTTGTCAATGATATTTCCGTTTTGCACTAAAAGTAGATTAATTTCAAGTTAAGGGTCACAAAAAAAAATTCAGGTATACACTGAACTGGCGAACGAAACATCTAGAGAATAATATAATGATTATTAGAAAAATTAACTGACATTGAATTAATAATGAGTTTCAAGAAAATCTTTATTAATAGGTTTATTATTATATCAATAAGCGAGATTGATCATTCCTTTTGCTTAACATGATAATTGCTAATAATTTTACTGCTCACACACTCAGCATTATATCTAATAGAGTGCTTTTCTTGAAAACTCTTATGATAGAAGAAATTTAGTTGATTATTCATAATAGCATGGAAGTATTACCATTTGTGTGCTATATATATATATATATATATATATATATATATATATATATATATATATACTGTTCCTATTTTCAATTATTGCTCCGTCTCATTGCTTTAAACATCATTGCCGTTTTCATTATCGCATTCAGCATCTAATATCAACTAGAAGATAGCTCAGATATATATATATACAGATATATATATATATATATACTGATCATATATTAATTATATATACATCAGGAATATATATAAATATATAGATATAGAATAGATATAGATATAGATATTATATATATATATATAGTATACATATATATATATATATATATATATATTATATATATTATATATTATATATATATATATATATATATATATATATATATATAGTGTGTGTGTGTGTGTGTGCGTGTGTGTGTGTGTGTGTGAGTGAGAATATCTGAAAATATATACATAGGCATATATATTATATATATATATATAAACACACACGCATATGGAAATGCATCTGGACGAAAGAGATAGGAACATAAACTCATTGGCTTCGGAAATGTTAACACATTAGCCAGCGAGTCTTTTCATTCCTTGGATATGAATAGCTCCTTTTCTTTACACACACTTTCAGGACGATGAGTTTTCACGATGGGATCGACTGCGAAAGAGAGAGAGAGAGATAAAGCTTTCTCTTTAATATGATCAAATTAATCCTTTGTGTGATGCCTTTGTTAGCCTTTTGTGCGAGAAACATAAAATACAACCGTTGCTGGAAAATACTCGCACATTTTTTTAAAGTCTGTCTGGCTTTTTAATCTGATTGGAAGTCAGCCAGTTTGCCGTCTTTCAGTCTCTTTTCTTTAGAAGGTTCGGAACAGCAAGATTAAACATTGTTTTTCTTTTAGCTCAGTGTGAAAACAAAATGTTAATACTGTTAATATTGCAAACAATGATATCGTTTTAACGGTACTTGTTATGGTCATTTATCACCATCGTTATTACTGATAATTGATTTTTGTTACTTTTGCTATTTCTTCACGTTGTTGTTGTTATTATTGTCACTATTATCACTGTCACGCTTTTGTTGTCGTCATTATGATTTTCATCACAATGTTCGATATATCATCATCATCAGTTATATCTTCATTCTCATTACCCTCGTCATCTTCATTAATGCAATCGCTTTCACTGAAATTACTTTTGTTTTTGTTTGTGTTTTTAAACCATCACATTTTTTATGCTATATGTTATAACATTGTATCAATATCTCTGTAGCTGGGACTGCTGCTATTGTTGTTGCTATTGTTATTATTATTATAGTCACTAAATCATCGGCAATTCTAGATTAAAAAACATGTCTAATAGCGTATGCTTAAATTACAACTGCCTGTGCTTTATATAATGACATACCTTCGGGACATCTGATAAACTAATGTAATGACAGGGGTGCGGGGGGAGGGGGGCGAGGTGGAACTGGAAGGCCGGAGGAAGCGCCATGGGAAGGACTGAAGACCCAGCACTGAAGTGGGGAAGGGACGCAGTACCTCTCATAGCGTCGAAGTAGCGGCTCCGTTAAAAGGCCCGAAGATTTACACTCAGAAGTGTTGGAAGGTGTACCGTACACTGGAAGGATCGATCAGAAGAGACGACGGGACTCCGTTAGAAGAGGTAAAGAGGCAGCACTGGAACGGTCGTAGGTGCACTAGTAGTAGCGTAGAATGGGCATCACTGGGGTACCATTTGAAAGACTATTAGGCCACCTCTATAGGGCTGTGCTTCGGGTATCATCTGCCCTGAATCCAGCACTAACTGAAAACAGCAGAAAAAAACTCATATTGTAGTTTATAACAAGAGAAAAACAATCTGTTTACTCTGTATCGCATTATCTGTGCGGACGGAACTGCGGGTTTACATGGTGTATTACCTGCATGGCTGAAAAGATAAGAGGATTATATTGTAATTAAGGTTCGTTCTTTGCTATCGACATCCATGATGATGATGATGATAATGAAGGTAGGAGAAAACACCAATTATCCCAGACTACATTTGTTTCGTGTATAAAAAACAATATTTGTTTTAGAAACTTGTCAATAGGGAATGATGCAATTAATATCTCTCCATCTCTCTCCTTGCAGGGTTTTCATCTTCCTTTAGTTTACTTACAGTTCGTTTAGCTTATTTATTTACAAAATAATGTACTCCTTGATACACGCGAACATCTTAATAATTTGAGTGGATAAAATTCGTTATGAGTGGATAAAAAAATTATAATACAATATTTAATGTCATATATACTTCCCTTTAGCCATGTGAACTATCAATCTCGGAATGATATTGATGTTCTCTGAAGTTTACTTCAAGAGATAATCCAGAATTAATCCTGAACCGTTCTCCATTCGATTCTCTGGAGAAGGGAAGCCTCGGGAATTTTTTTCTTTCTATTTTTTTAAAAGATGGATCAGCAAAGAAGCATTCGTACAAAGTGTACGCAATTTTCATACTTTTTTCTTTTCTTTCAGCTTACCTTTATCGAAAATATTTTTGAGTACTGCGGAACACTAGTGTTTCATCTATTTTCTTTCCTTATTGCAAGGAAAACGAAAAAACTGGCCCATAAAAGTTGTTCCAGAACAGAGGTTCTTATACATCCTCATATCGTTACTCCTGGCAGTGATGTGTTGATCACCATTACTCCTGCCAATGTCTTTTTGAGTTACGTAAAATTAAAAGGGTGAAAGGAGTTTAACTTTACCCAAGAAATATAAAGGTTAGATATTAATTATTGTTCCCTTCAGTACACATTGGAATTAATGTATTGTTTGGTAAGTAGTAAGTATTATACATTATTTACGGGAAACGTGTTGTTATCCGTCCTTGAACAGGATACCAATGGCATGGTCTGTAAAGTACAGTGCACATCAGGTATCGTCGGCGTCCTTCAACTGTTTCCCGACTTTGGTTTTAACGCAAACTCAAGCCAAGAAACCTGTCTCACTATAGTAACATGTTATCAGGCAAAGGTTTAGATTTTGGATTATTCATTTAACAATTAATTTACTCGCTCATGTTTGTTATTTATCAATTTTCTCCAGAAACGGCGTCATTGCACCCAGTTCAAGAGCCACTCTCGCCACAGGTCATTTTCAGAATGTTTTTAGCATTTTACTTTACATCGGTAGGCTGCCAATTACCGTATTTTATCATCCATTTTACTTATTATCTGCGCCTTTCCTTCGTTTCCCATAGACCATTAGGGGACTTTGAACAACTGTGCGTTGGCATATAGGCAATTTCCATTCATCAGAGTTACATCTATATTGGTACTTCCACACTTTCAATTTTTATATATATATATAGATAGATAAATAGAGAGAGAGAGAGAGAGAGAGAGAGAGAGAGATAGATAATAGATGTGTGTGTATGTGTGGACGCGCGCGCATGTGCGTTTACACACACACATATATAAATATGTATATGTAAATATATAATATGTATATATTATATAATATATATATATATGTTGTGTGTGTGTGTGTGTGTGTGTGTGTGTGTGTATTGTATATGTGTGTACACACATATATAATAGATATATATATATATATATATATATTATATATTGTATATATATATATATATTATTTATTTATATTTATATGTATATATATATATATAGTATATATATATATATTATATTATATATATATTATATAGTTATTATTTATATATGTATATATAGTTATATATAATATAATAATATATTATATATATATATATATATATATATATATATATTTACATATATTATTATATATATATTTTATATTATATTTATATATATATATTTATATATATATATATATATATATATATATATATATATATATTATATGTATATATATTATATATGTATATAGTATATATATGTGTGTGTGTGTGTGTGTGACAGAGAGAGAGAATAAACTAATAAATAAAAAAATATATTTAAAAAAATATCTATGTACATAGATAATTAGATAGTAGATATAGATATATAAATATACATAGATTAAATACAAGTACAGGCATTAAATAATAAATATAATACTTAACTTGAAAGTATGTCAATCTATAGACTACCAGTTGCGAACAAAACCTCGTATGGATATTCCAGTGTCCTCCGCCTAAACTTGATCATCACTATTACATTTATTCTTACAAACAGACAAACAAACAAGTTGAATGAAGAATGAGTTTCACGAACAGAAATTAATTAATGATTAATTATGAGTTTCAGGAAAACCTTTAGTAACTGATGATTATATTAAAAAACGATGATGATTCCTAATAATTTTACTGCTCACACTATCAGCATTATATCTATTAGAGTGCTTTTCTTGAAAACTCTTACGATAGAAGATATTTAGCTTTAGTTTTGATTATTCAGAATAGCATGAAAATATTACCATTTGTTAAAGAATATATACTGTTCCTATTTCTCCGGTTCAATGCTTTAAACATCATTGCCGTTGTCATTATCGCATTCAGACATATATATAGTAACGTAGATAATAATCAGGTACGTAGATATTTATAAGGATGAATAATGGAATAAAAACGTTTTTGGAAACGTGTTAAGTATTTTTTATCTCTTTAACAAGTGCATTGTGCAATATATATATATATATATATATATATATATATATATATATATATATATATATATATATATATATATATATATATATATATATCTATCTTATGCTCAGTCTCTCTCTCTCTCTCTCTCTCTCTCTCTCTCTCTCTCTCTCTCTCTCTCTCTCTCTCTCTCTCTCTCTCTCTCTCTCTCTCTCTCTGTATATGTATATACAGAGATAGAGGACATAATGCAAATAGGAAACAATGCGATAAACATAAAGCTGTAGACTGTTACGTCCAGCGCCAGCTTCCAAGCCTCCAAAGAAAATCTCCGATACTAAGGTCTATAACACGAAAAGAACTAACATGCAAGCAACAGCTGGAAAAAAAATATCTTTATGGCCTTGCTATCATTCTGGTCAACGAGCCTTTGACACGACCTCTTGTGGTCTTTGTTTCAGACAGAGCCGGCAAAATGAAAATGGTGAAGCTCTGCAACGAGATGGTAATGTTAGAATGCCCATATTAAAAACTTCACAAGTCTTCGTCCCATTTCATCAAGTATATCTCGACTGTCACTCGAAGACGAAATTTTCTTCTCGGGGACGCAATATATTTTCTTCTTTCTTTCTTTTTTGCCTGATATGATGGCGTGTGAAAAAAATCTACGTTGGGAATATAAGGAAAATTCTATATATTGACTCACTGTATCCAGTGGGACACGCTTAAAGGAACTCGATACCCCCGGATATCGGAAGAGATCAACAGGGATGTTTGCCTGATGCAATGCGCAAAGGTTCGCTTCATTTGATAACAATTTCATGATTGAAAATACAAAGCATTATCTTTATTATAATCCTTGTTATTATTTGTATCATCATTTTCATTATATTATTATCCTCACTGCATACTATCATTAATATTATCACCATTATTATATAACCGTTACTACAACCAATAGTATCATTATCATCATTATCATTATCATCATATCATCATCATTAGCATTACGGTTATCATAACAATTATTGCTGCTACTACTAAAATGTTGCTTATTCTGATTACAACAACCACCACAGCATTATTAATGATTTACGTCATCATGATTACAAAACAGGACTGTGTTCAAAATTCTATTTACTAATTTGCTTTTTTAATAAGATTTCAAGTTGTCAAATTAATAAGCATATACTATCCTTTTCATATCATTATGATGATGATGGTGTGAATTATTAATTGTTGTTATTATTATCATCCTTATTTATCATTATTATTTTATCAATCATATCATTATTATTATTATTATTATTATTATTATATTATTATATATTATTATTATTATTATTATTATTATTATTATTATTATTATTATTATTATTATTATTAATTATAATTATTATTATTATTATTATTATTATTATATTATTATTATTATTATCATTATATTGTTATTATTATTTTCAATTTATTATTATTATTATTATATCATTATTATTTATTAATTATTATTTCAAATCATCATTAACCTTATTATTTTTTTTACTATTATTATCATCATAATCATCATTGACCTTATCATTATTATTATCATCATTATCATCATTAAATATCATCATTGTCGTTATCGTAATTTTTACTATTATCATCCTTATCATTACCATTATTACTATAACCATTATTATAATTATTATCATTGTTAATACAATTATCATGATTAACACCATTGTTATTTTATTACAATTATAACTGTTATAGTTTTTATTATTGTTATTTTTCTTGTTATTAATATTATTATTATTATCGTATCTATCTTTATCATCACTATTATCTTCATCCTCTTCACTCTTATCATTATTGTTATCATCATTATCATTAACATGGTTATTATCATCATTATCACTGTCATTACCATTGCCATGCTATCAGCGAGAATATTACAGCATATTTCTAATATATCAAACGTCACACGTGATTGTCTAAATCAACCCACACATGCTCATTAAAGTTTCATAACCAGTTCATTAATACTTATTATCACTGGTGTTATTGCTGTTGTTGACGCTGTTGATATTACTGGTCTTGTTGTTGAAATTCTAGTTGCAACGGTTGCTATTGTTGTTAGTATTATTAATGTTAGTATTATTAATGTTAGTATTATTAATGTTATTACTGTCAATATCACTATTATTGTTATCATAATAGTCACCATCATTATTATTACCAGTATCATTAACACTATTTTCATTATCATTATTATTGTTGTTGTTGTTATTAATAATATCACCATCATCATCATCAACAACAACATAACCATCATTAAAATTATTGTTATTGTTATATTTACCATTATTATCATCATCATCACCACCAGGTCATCATTATTTTTTTATCATTGTAATCATCATCATGATAATCATCACTTATAATAGCATTAGTATCATTATTTTTATTTTTACTTTTACTTTTACTTTTATATATATTTTAATTTTCATTTCCATTTTTATCTTTATCTTCATCTTTATCTTTATTCCCAGTCTTATTTTGATCACCACTGCTATCATTATCATCATTATTGTTATCTTTATAACCATTATCATTATTGCCATTGCTGCTGTGACACCATTCCTAGTAACATTGTGATTAGCCTTAGTCATCACTGTTATTATCACTGTCATTATTTTATTATCATCACATCATCACCAATGCTGCTATCATCATCATCATGATTGCTATTATATTTATTATTATCATCTTTGCTGTTGTAATATGATTATCAGAAATATCACCAACTATATTACTGAAGTCATGTTCTTGATTATCATTGTTAATATCGAGTAATAGTAATAACAATGATAAAACTGAAAATGATAATACTTTTAATCAATAGGTAGATATATAGCTATAATGATACTAGAAACAACCAAAATAAAAGTAATAATAACGAAATTAAGGTTATAATAACTAGAACAATATAAACACGAAGAGTGTAGGCGATGGTCAGAACGTGGTAGCGGAGTTCACAATAGTTCACGTATATGCTTGGACGACTTGTAGAAGCTGAGCTCTATTCACCATCGACTCAGAGATAGAAGTCTGAGGAGGATTCAAATTCAAATTCAAATTCAAAGTACTTTATTCCATTTGTTACAATGGTTATTCTTATTATATACATAGTGATGTTACAGTACAAATAAATATAAGTGAAACATAGAATCAATATCACTATTATTGTTACCGGAGGAGGAGGAAGTAGGGTTAGCACAGGGAGCGGGAAGGTGACAGAAATAGGCATAGTGGAAAATTAGTTCTGCAACGCCAACATTTTAAATGGTAAAACAGTTCGCTGCTACACAATATGGCCACGGAAAATGCTTCGGAAGTTAAATGTTTTGATACATAAAGCTCGTTTCCATTGTCTCCCCGTTGACTCCTTTTGATTTAGACCTTTATTGTGTTCATTCCTCCTCCTGTCTTTTTTACTCGTTTATCTCCATTCACTTTCTCTCCTACGCCGTTGTGGCCCTCACCTACTCTTTTCTGAAAATTGTATTTTCACGATTTTCATTTACTTGTTTACTTTTTCTTCTCGCTTACTCTTACTCTTGTTCTTTCTTCTTCCCCTTTTCGTTTACCTTTAACTTTGCTGTTTTTTCGCCCCTTCCGCTTTCCATTTCATATTCTTACCCTTTCCTTCTCTTCTACTAAAACTCAAAGACTCTGCACTTTCATACTTTCTCTTATTCCTACACATTTACTCTTAACTCATTTTCCTTCCTCTTTACCTCCCTACTTGCCTTATTTCATTCGCTTTTGTCCTTCTCCAGTCTCCTACCTTACCCCCTTCTTTACTACTCATTTCACTTCCTATACTTCCACTCTCCTACCCCCTTTATCACCATTTTACTCTTTACTTTTCCTGCCTTTACACTCTCCCAATAACTCCTTTCTCATGTACTCTACTCATCTACCTGTTCCGTCGACACCTTCCTTATTCTTAGTTCCGAACCCAGGCACGTGTAATCCTGAGGGTGGCGCCGAAGCATATCTGAGGTGAATCCTGCCTGTACAAACAACACTTCCGTATACAAATATGCTATGCAACCTTCGGGATAAACAATGGCGTTATCAAATCTCCGTGATCCTTAGATTTCGTCGAGTTTCCCCTTATATCTGCGGAGGTTTCGATCCTCTCACGTGGCGAATATGCTTGGTCACCAACCCCTTATATGACTTACCTGATTATTCATATTCATCTTCTGCAGGTTTCTTTCTTTCCTTCCTCTTTCCTTTCTTTCTTTCTCGACACATGAGTGTCTAAAAATTGAGTGTTTCTTAAAGAGATTCATCGTCTTTTATTACTAGTTTTAATACCATTTCTTTATATATCACCGAAAACCTCCGCGTCTCCTATCGCTTGTTTTAGTATTCATCATTTTGAGCATACCACCATAAATAACCAGACCCTTGCAGTCGGTAAACTGGTTTCAAGTATTTTATATTTCCTATATAAATAGATGAATGATTATCAGGAAACCAGGCAAGGTAACTAGTCCTATATTCATATTCTGTTTTGGATTTTGTTTTACAATTCAAAATTATGCTACAATACTGTTCGTATTTAATATACTAAAAATAGTTTTCACTAGCTTCAATTTACATGTTATTTTTATATAATCATTCTGTTATTGTTGGAAGACCTGATTGGCAAGTACTGGCTAACCACTTGTTTAACTACCTCGGCTGAGTAAACCCTCTTCAAGCTTGTTCATCGTGGATAACACTAGGTTACCTTGTAACGACGCGGAACGTGATACAAGCCCGATAGCTGTTATAATGGTAAATCCTAGCACAAGTCAGAGATGCCCCTGACTTTTATGGGAAAGGCTAGATCATGACGTCTGCGATTCTATTTTTGGAAAAAGCACATGGGGTTTATTATTCATTTTGGTCTTTTCAATTTTCAAAAAGGATGTGAAATAATGTTTTTAAGGGTTATATTTTCATTGAACAATCATGAAAATAGCCCTGTGGATGAGAAGAGTGGGCGATTATGTTTATGCATGAATGATTCTCGAGTGGAATTGCTCGCAGTGGGAGTCGAGCCATAGGCCTGTATTTTTTACTCAGCTTGAAGGAATGAACTTCTTTTATTAAAACTTCCATGCACTCAATGAATGAATGGCAGGTATTTTATTCAATGTGCAGAATACTAGGCCGGACTCATTTTAGAATAGCACATGGTCAAGTTTTCATTTTGTACAATATCCAACAGTGTTAAAATTTCAATGGCTTTTCAGGCGTTTTTGACTTCAAAGAGTCTTGTTGGCCTGGTATCTTACGTCATCATAATCAGATGTCATGACACCTCCTCCAGTTGCTACTGATCTAGCCTTTCCCTGAAATTCTCCTCACCGGAGAGTGACCCTTCTGCCCTTTGGCATTAGGTTGTCACCTGCCGCTTTGTGGACGAGCTTCCTCGGCAGTGTCTGTGTGAATATATATATATATATATATATATATATATATATATATATATATATATATATATATATATATAACCATGGCTGAGGCGAACATCTTTTCATTCTAGAAAATCAACTACTAGAATATATATATATATATATATTATATATATATATATATATTATATATATATATATATATATAAATATATATATATAATATTCTAGTAGTTGATTTTCTAGAATGAAAAGATGTTCGCCTCAGCCATGGTTCTCCTTATATATATATATATATATATATATATATATATATATATATATATATATATATATATATATAAGGAGACCCATTCTAAAATTATGCATATGCATATACACATATATACATATGTATATGATAAATAGATATATATGTCTGATAGATAGACAGATATGAATCTATTTCTGTGTGTGTGCATGTCTGTAATTACGAACATTCATTGGGTCGGACCTCGCACAATTTAAACAAACCGGCCGAATATCATCATTATTGAGAGAGAGAGAGAGAGAGAGGGAGAAAGG
>NW_020870799.1:151494-158401 GCF_003789085.1 Penaeus vannamei
TAATTAATGTTTATTCAAAATCAACTGAAAATATATGAACAAGCTAGAAAGAACAATGACGGTATAAAGATGTTTTAGAAATTCCGAAACTGACGGATTATAAACCTCTGTTTTACGAATCAGCTATATAATCTTCTCACTTCATTGGTAATTTTTTTTTTCATGAAGAATCTGAGAAAATACTGTACATATGAAGTTAGCCAGTCTACACATTTTGTAAAGATCCTCTTGTTTTCTTCAAGTTCACCCTGTTCTTGTAATAGATATTTAGATATTTAAGTACTTTGCTTTTCACTGTATGTTCACATTTTTCTCAAATGATTTCGATATACTTTTTTGTTGTTGTTGTTCAGCCATGGTTGTAGTTCTGATAGAGATTTGCCTTCACTTCCTGATAACAAAAGGAAATGAACAGAAAATATCCATTACTTCGTTTCTCTCACTCGCATACTGACATAGCGGTCCATTGCTTCTCCAATCGTTCGACCCTTTCCCGACACATTTCTCGAACACTACCCTTCTCCTGGTCCTTACATGCAATATTACAAGGACGTTCAACTCTGGCTTATCTCAGCATCATGTTACACTTAATGGAGAAGCACTTTATAGGACGAAGGCATGGCTGGTCTCTCGGTTTTAGCGCGATGCTAGAGCAGCGTCTCCTTCAGCTGACGTTATACTTGTTGCATAATCACGAGATAATCTCCCTCTCTTTAAACACTAGGCGGTCTCTCACTTTTCAAGTAGGTTTAGATGTTTTTATAGGGTTTTTATGCCATTTTGATTATTCGATTTTAAGGAATCTACTCTTATCTTACCAAACCTTCTCACTGGAGGTTCTGAGGAGGTTTTATCCCATTAATTTAGATGTTCACTTGAAAAGACAGTTTACAAATGTAGAAAAGGTATGAATGAGACTGGATATCTTCACAATAAAAATGTATTTGACCGGTTTCGATTACGTCTTCGTCAGAAATACATGTATTTCTGACGAAGACGTAATCGAAACCGGTCAAATACATCTCTTGTATTGTGAAGGTATCCAGTCTCACTCATACCTTTCTACATTTGTCAACATGGATACGGTTCACAGTTTACAAATGATTCTATAAAGCATAACCATTTTTGAAAATTAGAGAAATATGTTTATAGGTCTGATGTTTTGTTGTTTTATTATTGTGTATTGAACGTTATATGACCCCGCCCTCCTCCAAAGAACAGTAATAAAAATAATAATGCATAAGTAATGTAATAATTATGACAATATATATCTGCCTTGTATGTTTCTAGGGTGAGTTCTTGTACCTAAATATTTTGCCATTTATAAAATTCCCTGGATTTATTATTTTCACCAAAGCACACGTGAGTATCCCCAGTTTCTCTATCGTAACATTCCATTGAGTTTGATAGAGCCCATTATTACATTTCTGAAATCAACATAACTTTCTAAAGAAGGTTCTGTCCCCCCTCGACTTTCTCTCTTCTATTTGACAATGAAATTACAAGTCTCTGACAATAGAAATGCAAACACATAACTGCATAGAATAAACCCTGTTTTGCGTCACTCCTGCAATTCTTTTTGTCGTTTAATGATTTTTTTTTTTTTTTTAACTAAACTAGAACAAAATAAGAAATTTTAAGCATCCAAAAGGGGGGACTAGGACTAGAAATATTAATCGCTACCCAAGAGAATAAAACTAACAGAAAAATAGGTCTCCTTTAAGTAATACATTGCCATAGAATTGTAACCTTCATTGGAACTGTCCTTGGTTGGTATTCACAGCTACGCCATTATTATTGATATACTTTATTACCCTACTTTACCAATATATTTCCTTTAATTTTAATCAGTTATATATATGTGTGTGTGTGTGTGTGTGTGTGTGTGTGTGTGTGTGTGTGTGTGTGTTTATGCGAGTGTGCGCATGTTTAGTCGAAAGTACCTAAAATAATGAAATGAAAGATTACTTAATGATTCACCCCAAAACTCTTAATAACAGAAATAGAACTAGAACTATGGATTGAACCAATTCGTATCACAAAATAATAGAATGCCTTTAGAATTTGGATTTTGCACGGCCGTACCCACATTCTGTTCGCGGTACCTGAAACGTTTATGCTTGATCACTCGACTTACAAATCAGCTGATGCGTAACTTGGCTGCAGTGGGTGCGTAGGACCGAGACTACACGCTGGGATTAAAAGCAATCACCCACGTTTGTTTACGCTTTGCTTTGAAAACTGAAAAGGTCCGGAAAGCACGACGAGCATACACGCTCTCCTACGTCTAGAAGGTTTGTTTTTTCGTGGAATTCCTCTTGGACAAAGTGATGATGATGTGGTGGTGGTGGTGGTGGTGGTGGTGGTGTGGTGGTGGTGGTGATGGTGATGGTGATGGGGAGGAGGAGTAGGATGGTGATGGTGATGATGATAGTTATGATAATAATGATGGGAATGAATAACAATAATAATGACCATACAAATGTTAATAATGATAATAATAATAATGATAACAACAATGATAATAACGATCTCAAATTGTCTGGAAAATGTCATAAGCTAGTAGCCTCTCCTTTGCAAAGAGGACTCTCATTCATCTATGACATCGGGGCCAAGGTTCGATTAAAGAGATGTGGAGCTTTGATAATGAGAAATGACGAGACGGTAAAAAATGCATCCAGTGGTACATTTAGATGGACAGGCAATAGAAGAGGTAGATGGAAATAGCTGAGTATTTAAGTGAAATACAGGTGGAAAATATCAAGACAAAAGAGATGGTTATATTCGCAAATGGATATAAGAGAAACGTTAAAATGAAAACGATGGTAAGAATAAAATCAATTATTTTAATACATGGGCTGTTTCGCTGGCAAGGTATAGTACAGGAATAACAACATGACTACCTAGAGAACTGAAAGATTAGATAGACGAGAAAGATTATGACTATACACAGGGCATTTCACCCGAAGAGTGACGTTAATAAGATTGATATGTCGAGAGAGAAAGGAGGTTGGGGCCTCATAACCTGCGAGGGATGTATAAAGTGAGGTGAATTGTGGAATATAGGGAAGAACAAAGGAACGGAAACCTTGAGTAGTGTAAGAATAGAATGTATGGGTCATTCATAAGAAAAATACCAGAGAAAAAGAAGAGAGAAAGCTTGGGTATTGTACACTGGAAGCTATGTGGAAAATGCATATTAGAGAGAACAGGAAAATGGTATGAACATGCCCCAAGAGTGTTAGAGAAAAGGAGGAACGTATGATATTGTGGCATGTAAGTATTTAGTATGACCAAATAGTTAGAACAAGGCTGCCAGACTTTGTTGTAGTTGAGAAAAGGCAGAAGATATGAATGACAAATATTGCTGCTCTAGAGGATAAAAGATTATGTGTAGCAGAATCTGAGAGAAAAATCCCAAGATTTCAAAAGAGAAATTTCTAAGGTGAGGATTATGAAAACGAAGTAGTACTTGTAATTATTGGAATGTATGACAAAGAATCTGGGAAAATTATTTTAAAATTTGGGATTCGCAATTAAAAAAACTACTACAAGTTACAATGTTACAACAAAAATATCTTTGCTAGGAACAGCAAGGATATTCGGAAAAATACACAAAGTCTAAAGTCTACAAAGAAAAGCCCAAATATATAAGGTGTCCCTCTGATATGGAAGAGTATAGAGGAATGGTAATAATAATGATTATAATGACAATAATGCTAATGCTAAAAAGAATTATAATAATAATAGTAATAATAATGATATTGATAAAATTAACAACGAAACAACGGCAATAACAGTAGATTCTTATATAATAATATAATGATAATGATTATAATAATTATCATTATTAATATTGTTATTATAATAATTATAATAATAATAAAAACGATAGTAGTAATCAAAATACTAACATTGATAATTATAATAATAATAATAATAATAATAATAATAATAATAATAAAACAACAAGAACAATACAATTAGCATAGTAGTAGTATTAATGATAATACTAATATTCATAATAATAATTTTGATGATATTAATAATGATGGTAATGATAATAATAGGAAGAATATTAATTGTATAATAGTACCAGTAATAATAACCGTCAACATAATAACAATGATAATAGTAAAAGTAATAATGACAATAATGCCAAAAGAATAATGATGGTGGTGATTATTATAATAATAATTATTATAGATGCGATGATATTAACAATAATAAAACAAAAGAGACAGGAAGTGCTAAGAGTAGATATTACACATTCCTATTATGCCAATGTAGAGGAACTATACAAGTAAAAATAATAATAGTAGAATAAATGATAATAATAATAGTTATAATAATAATAATAATAGCAAAATAAAAATAATATATAATAATTTAATAAATAATAATAATGATAATAAATAATAATTATATTATTATATAATAAAAATATAATATAATAATAATAATAATAATAATAATAATAACAATAACAATAATAATAATAGTGATAATGAAAAACAAAATTATTAATTATTATAATAATAAAATAATGAAAAAGATAAAATCAATAATAATAATAATAATAATAATTATGATGATAATAATGATACTGATAATTACAATAATGATGATAATGATAATTA
Source organism: Penaeus vannamei (assembly GCF_003789085.1). NCBI lineage: Eukaryota > Metazoa > Arthropoda > Malacostraca > Decapoda > Penaeidae > Penaeus > Penaeus vannamei. Next base: position 156,135 of record NW_020870799.1, read on the forward strand.
TAATAATAATAACAATGATAATAATGATGATAATACTGCCCATGATAATGATAATGACAATGATGATGATGCTGATGATAACATAATAGTAATAATAATGGTAAAAAAATATTTAAAAAAATAACAATGCTGACACCAATATTAATGGTAATAGTGATATTTATATTAATAAAATACTACTACTAATAATAGTAATAGTAACTACATAATAATAGCAATAATAATCATGAATGATGATGATGATGATGATGATGATGATAATAATAATACAGAAAATAATGATAGCAACAACAATGATAAAAACAATATCAATAATGATAATAATAAAAATGATAACAATTATAATTGTGTGATAATAATAATTATGAAAATAATAATAATGGTCATAATGCTAATAATAATAAAGAGTAAATATTAGTTTTCACATCAGCACTTTTTTAGGGTCAATTAACAGAAAACCTAAAAGGGAAGTGACAGAATTAATTTCCTATTCGAATATTAATTTTAAACCACACTGCATCGCATTCAGATCCAAGATACAGAGGGTACGAAATCACACTTCAGAAAGACAAAAGTTGGGAATTTAGTGTCCATCATCATTACGTAGTGACACGTTTGAGAATTCAGTTTGATTGTAATAAGTGCAGAGACGGTTGTTGCTGCACTTGATTCTCCCAGATACGTTTCTTTACATTTCAATGATTGCTTAGATATAGAAGGTTTTTTAAAAGCTTTTGTCACTTCCTGTATTTGATGTAGATTATCGAATATATAGTAAAAATCACTACAGTTGTCATGATTTTGGCAGTACTTTTAAGCTATTTTCCAAGGCTTACTTTTTCGATTATTTTTGGTTCTTTCTAGTTAATTATTTCGTTTTTATTGTTCCCGTTTAAGTGTTCATCTATTATTATTTTTATTATTCTTACCAGCATAAGCAACAATATTTTTTTCCTAAACATTTCATTTATTTTACTTCCCTTTACTGTACAGCCAAACACACATACAGATTTGTGTGTGTGTGTCCTAATGTGTCATAGTCTCTTTATCCAGTGTAGATATTGATCAGTCTACAATAAGCTAATTATATTGTCTAGAATACGCAGGAGGTGGGTCTTGCCAGCCCTCCTCCCCAAAGTAAAACTACCGTCAGTGCCATTTAGAAATGAAGATGGTGGGGGAAGAGATACAGCATCTACCCAACAAGTGAGGCGGACTGTGGGTCCTGTTGGGAGAGTGACTGCTGGGGAGCAGGATGGGAATGAGGCTCACTCATCTCGTCTGTGTCCCGGCAGCTACCCCCTTTCATATCAGGCAACGCCAGTGGGGGTGGCAGAGGTGGCGTCAACCTAGAGTAACTACATGAGATTCAACTTCAGGTGGGCTGTCCAGGTAGGAACCTGGAATATCCGGTCTTTGCAGCAGGATGATAGATCGATTACCCATTCTATCAAGGAAACTGAAGAGGAGAGTTGAGGTGACTGCCCCCTTGGAGGTGAGGAGACCTAGCAGCAGCATAACCAGTTTGGGTGGTTACACCTATTACCGGTTGGGCTGGAGTTATGGTCAACATCTGGGGGTAGCCATAACTATCTACAGCTATTCCCAACTCTTTGAGGTGGAGGTGAACAACTTTTGGCAGTGAAAGTGAAGCATGCTTTTGCTTCACGTCTCTAATTGCTGTGTACACACCCAATGATATGAAGGTATTCAACACCAAACTCTGTGGCGGACAATCGTCCCCGATGAGACCTTTACATTGTTCTGGGATATTTTTATGTAGTATCCAACTGTGATCGAGCTGGCTACAAGATGTTCGTTAGTCCCCATGGCTCAGAAGCTGATTCCAGAAGTGAGAATATCCCCTTTCTCTGGGAATTTGTTAGGCCCCAGAGACTGAGCATTTCTGGCTCTGGTATCAGTACTCCAACCCGCATCATTGGAGATGGGTAAGTGATATGGGTACTGTGGCCAAGGAGATCGGCCACAAGTCTGCTTTGTGGAAAGCTTTAGGGTCTACTTCAACCCCCCCCCCCCTCCCTCCAATGTCCAATCTAAACTAGCCCACATCACAGGCTACTGCACTCCACTCGGTGGATGGAAGGATCATCTGATGTTGTTTGGGTTTAAAAGTATTCGATTGAGTATTTTGAGCAGCTGTATCAGGCTAACCCTCAGCAGTTAGTTTGGACACAAGTAGTGTCACAATCCCTGTGCCATAACCCTTTAGCAAAGAACCTCCTACCCTGACTGAGCTAACCCTGACG
>NW_020870800.1:7500-13204 GCF_003789085.1 Penaeus vannamei
TTTGTATATATGGGAATTTATTTGTATGGGATTGTGCTTATTTGTTTATACGACTATAACTTTTCTTGTTATTTGATCGCTGATGGCCTAGTTTTTTCCGTTTCTCTTCCCGTTCATCTGTCCATGATTATATATTTGTCTGTCAATCTATTTATCATTTTTCCATGTTTTTCTCGTTGACATTTATAGCATTTATATGTGTAGTTAGAATCATCCATATTGTTTATTAACAACATGCAATAATCATAATTTTAATACTTTACTTCTGTTCGAAAAAATAAGTCCATACATATTCAATTTTAACGACGGTTATAGATAATGAAAATTTAGACCAAAACTATTTACGTATAATCATTTGACTTTTCTACCGTCATTTTTGTTACGCAATATATGCATAATGCTACAAGATAATCTACTGAAATTATAACAATCGGCAACTCGAACGTGAATGGTAGCATAAGCTCGACACACGATTGGTTCCCCTGATGACCTGAGATGACCCAGTGTCACGTGACTCGGACTTTGCTTGCTGAACGGGGAAAGCGAAGAGGGTCAGTTGAAGGCCAGCTCGTGTGGAGATAAGTCGGTCTAAAGAGCAAAATCGAGACACAGCTCGCACGATCGTCTTCGTTGCTTGCTCATATCGCGAAACAAAAACGAGTCTCAGGGCCTCGCAGTCCGCCGGACCGAAGAGTTAAGTGGAGCAAACGAAAGGATTACGCTCATTCCATCGCCATCAAGAGGATCAACGCCAAGTGTGGTCATTGTGTGTGTGAAAGGTCAAGGTGCGTGACGGTCAGCGAGGGACAACACCCTCGCCTCGGGATGACACAACGTGACACTCGCGAGTGACACATCTGGTCTCACGAGATCATCGTGCAGAAGCCAAGTCCGCGAGCGAGCGTAGTTGTGCACATCCTGCCTGTGTGCACGCAGTGAAATCAGTGTACACATACGTGTAACTCCAGTGTGTACATTAGTTCGTCCCTCGAGCGTGTGCTGTGACCAGTGGTGTGTGACGGTTGTCTGTGACGGTGTGTGACGCCTCCCACCCACGCGCGGACTCTCATCACACTGTCGGGACAGCCCTCGGACACGAAGCACGGGACCTCCGCCTGCCTGCCTGGCCGCTCCTGCCGGGTCACCGTGACAACACTTCGCTGCAGCTTCGGCGCTCATCTAGGGCGCACTTCGCTGCCGCTGCTGCTTCTACGCAGTCGTGCCATTCTTCTCGCTAGAAGGTCCTAATATTTCGTGATGTTGGTGGAATCGAATGTGGACGCCCCGGCGATGTCTCCCGAAGGCTGTACATCCCCACAGCCAAGCGACGGCGAGGAGGGTAAGGGCCGAGTGTTCGCCTGCACGATGTGTTCGTACCGCACAGACCGCAAGAACAACCTGAAGAGACACACGCTGACGATGCACGAACTTTCCCCGGCGCTTCTAGAGTGCTGTGGCCTGCGTTTCCTCAACAAGGCCGAGCTGAGGATGCACACGCACAAATTCCACCGCGACGGCTACCATTGCGACGTGTGCGGCCGCGTCTTCTGCAGGAAGGCGCTCCTGAAGCGCCATTACTCCGTCCACTCGGGCTTCAAGGAGTTCTCGTGCCACTTCTGCGGTTACGAGACGAGCCACAAAAGCAACCTGGAGCGCCACATGCGCGTGCACCGAAAGGACGGAGCGCCTTTACCTCAGCATCTCCTCGAGGGAGGCTTCCTGCCAGAGCTGTCTCAGCCTAGCGCCACTTTCTCGCCCTCGATGAATTTCCGCAGTGGCCTCCTGCCGCGCCAGCCCGCCCTGTCCTGCCCTGTTCTCTGATCACCATCCTCACCTCTACTCGACCCCCGGAGCGCCCACGCCCGCATGGCCAGCCTGGCCTGTGCTCACCCCTCACACACCGCCCACTCCCTCCGCCCCCGCTCTACCGCAGCACCTCCTGCAGAAAGCCCAGCAGGTCACGAGTCACCCGGAGGGTCAGACGACGGACTTCCTCCCCGAAGTTGTCACCCCGAAGAAGCAGGGGCCGCGACGTGGCTTCAGCGTGTCGGCTCTGCTGGGCGACGACCCTCGGCCCGACGACGTCAAGGAGGAGAAGGACAAGGTTGACATGAAGCCCCCCATCAGCTCCACGCCCCTGCCGACGCCTATCCAGACCAGCCCGGGCAGCCTTCACGGTGAGTTACTTGTCCTAGATTTTCTTTATTCTCTTTTCGATTGCATACCAAACGGTAATTACATTCTCGATCAGATGCAAGATAGAGGTAGCAAGTGATTTTATATCTAATTCTCCCATTCTCTGTCCCTCAGGTCTGTTCCGCCTGCCCGCGTCTTCGCCCCAGTCGTTGTCTCCGGACGCCTCCCGAGTGTGTGGTTCATTCACTAGCATAACGCCCACGAGAATCCAGAGACCCACGCCCATCCATGCAAACACCCCATCCTTCGCCCATGCACAATCCCCGGTCACCATGTACCCTTCAGTCGACGTGCACACGTCCCTGCAAGCACTCATGCACGCCCAGTCCCCGATCCTGTCGCCGCCTGCCAGCCTGTCCATTCCGCGGTGCCGCTCGCCCCTGCCTGCCCATGCTGAGTCTCCGGCAGCGCCCCTCTCGCCCAGGACTCAGGTTCACGGCTCCTTCAGCCCACCACAGCACCAGCAGAGCCCTTCCATCCACTCCCACTCTCCCATCCGAGCACAGACGCCTAAGAACGACCACCACGACTCCGGTGCGTCTTCGGGCTACGGATCGCCCGGCCTGGAGGAGTCGCCGAGGTTATACGCCTTCGAGCCCGCCCGTAGACCCATGCGAGAGGAAGAGGAGGAGGAGGACGCGGGCGTTCCGAAAAGTGTGTCACTGTACCACCACGCCCACGTCGAAGGCGCGGGCGAGCAGGCCGATGACGAGATGGAAGTCGATCAGGAATATGTGCCTAAGAAGCTCCGTGTTTCCAAGAAGTACAAAGACATGATGGGCTCCTGCAGTGACATCCTGTAGATGTGTGCTTGCCCATGTAAATATATAGTATAAGAATTGAGTGGATTTCATGCGTCGCGCAGACATTTTAAAGGGAAAACATTTATCTACTATTAAAAAAAAGTCAAATGTGTGAATATTTTCGTGTGTAAGCAACAGAGCAAAGAAGTTGCACTGATTATAAAAAACAGCTTTATTTTTGCTAACAAATTCCCAAGATAGTGTATTATTTTTGTACATGTTTTAAGATTCCGTGGAAGAGAAAACGATTGTTTGATAAGATAATCAAGTCCAGTGAAATGTGTCATGTTAGAAAAAATGGACGCGAAGCATTTGCTATACGATTATACTCATCTAGATTTATGATAAATAAAATATTGCAGACTCAGCTCAGCATACCTTCTTTTCCTATCTACATTTTCATCATTTCCTTTTCTCGGTATAAGGATTGATATAAATTGAAATACGACATAACTGATGGATTTATTTATTGCTGAAGTGCTTTGGTATTCATTGTCAAATATATTTTTCGATTACTTATATATAGCAGTTTATTTCCGAAGAACTGTTCTCCATCACTAAGTTACATTGTTGAGAAAATGGACAACAAAATCCCCCCCAAAACAGCACAAAAAAGTAGTAATGATATTTGAAATCAAAATAACAGGAAAAATATAACAATACAGTGGTGATGACGCTGATGATAATAATAATGATAATTGTAATGAAAACAATAATCATAACAATAAAAATGATGATGAGGATGGCGATGATGATGAGGATAATAATAATGATATTCATAGTAAAAACAACAAAAACAATAATAATAATGATAATATTACAAATAACATAAATAATGATGACCGTAACAACACTGCTAATAATAACAATAATGATAATGATAATAACGATAACAACAATAATAATGATAATATGATAATAACAATAATGAAAATATGATAATAACAATAATGATAATAGTAAAAACAACAATAACAATAATGATAATAATAATGATAATGATTAAAGAAAAATAACAAGAAGAAATATGATGATAATAATGATAATGATAATACTAGCAATAGTTATAATAAGTACAATAATAGCAATAATAATAACAATAATGATAATAATAATAACAATGATAATAATAGGAATAATGATAACAATGATAGTAATAATAATAATGACGTTAGTATCAATGGTGTTGATGATGGTGGTGATGATAATATGATAATGATATCGATAATAATGACAATAATACTAACAAAGACAATGATAGTAATAATATTAGTAATAATAATGATGATGATGATAATAATAATAATGATAATAATGATAACAATAATGATAATAATGATAACAATAATGATAATAATAGTATTAATAGTATTAATAGTAATAATAATAATAATAATAATAACAATAATAATAATAATAATAATAATAATAATAATGATAATAATAATATAATATTATATTATTATAAATGATAATAATAATGCTAATAATGATAATGATACTAATAATAACAATAATAATAATAATAATAATAATAATAATAATAATAATAATAATATAATGATAATAATGATAGCAATAATAATAATGATAATAATAGCAATAATAACAATGATAATAACAATAATCCTAATAGCATTAACAATAATAACAGTAATAATGATTATAATAACAATAATATTAATGATAATAGTACTGAAAATAATGATAACAATAATAACAATGTTGAAAATTATTATGATGAAAATTATATCAATAATAATAGTAATGATAATACTAATGTTGAATTGCAATAATTACAATAATAGTAATAATGATGACTGATAACACGGGAAACACAATCTTCATCATCATCCTCTTTGCCATCATCGTCATTATTATCATCAATAGACAATAATAAAAATAATAACAATAATGATGATAATGAGCATATCAATAATAATGATAATCCAAATAATAATAATACTATCAATGGTAATAATAATGATATCCATAATGATAATAATGATGACAATAATAATGATAGCAATAATAGTAATAATAACAATAATAAAGATAATAGCAATAACAGTAATGACATTGATAATTGAAAAATTATAACAGTGATGATATAATATCGATAATGATTATTTTAATAGAAACAAAAAAATAATATAAATAACAAAAGTAACGATAATGGCAATAACTGTGATAATAACATTAACGATAGAAACAACTATAATAATAGTAATAACAATATCAATAATAAAAGGATAATAATGGCAAGGATAGTAAAACGTAAATGTGCATACAGCCCCATTAGAACCAGAGTGACGGTGCCGAGGACGGTTTAGTCCGCCATTTTGTTTCCTCACTCTTTTGTCGTTCTGGCGCGCATCACGTGACTCCTGCCTTCTGTGCAGACCGTCTGATGCAATTCGCAGTCGCAGGAATTGCACGAGTGTTTCCCTTTTCCTATATTCAGTCGGATTTCTAATGCATTTTCTGTTTTTAAATAGCTGTTGTATTGTATGAAGCGAAGGGCATCAATGAGGGGCATGCATCGTAGAACCCAATGATCGCTCGCTCGCTCTCGCTCTCGCTCTCGCTCTCCCTCTCCCTCTCTCTCCCACTCTCCTCTCCTCTCCCTCTCGGCTCTCGCTCTCGCTCTCGCTCTCTCTCTCTCCCTCTCCTCTCGCTCTGCTTCCGCTCTCGCTCTCGCTCTC
>NW_020870800.1:15867-30867 GCF_003789085.1 Penaeus vannamei
CGACTGGGAAACTTAAAATCGGCGGCACATGCCGGCTAATTGGCAGCTGAGGCCCGATCGCTTCCGCCTGCATCCGCGAGGGATTATTCCGGATGCGTCGGCGGAGGCGCTGGCGGCGGCGGTGACAAGAGGCCGCGCTTGATTGGCACATGTGATTTGATGCGATATGATGGCGGAGGAATTATCAGCGATTTCGGCCTGATCCGACCATGATATTCTGCGCGATTGGCACACGAATATACTATTCGGCAGGAGGGGAGGGAGGGAGGAGTAGAGAGGGAGGAAGGGAGAGAGGGAGGCAGGGAGGGAGGAAGGGAGAGAGGGAGGCCAATGGAAAGGGACCGAATCTTGTTCAGAATAGGATTGCATATTGTGTACATATGATTTGCAAAATTGTGCAAACATTGATGAATTCCCCCTTGTCTATCACACCCGAGCAACACCATTTTGAAATCCATCAGGGGAGCGCCCCCCCCCCTCGCCTCCTCCCCAAGCTGATAATAGTCACGCAGTGAAGCGAATTTGAAGCGCTTAAACTTTTGTAGGAAGTGATTTATTTTACGTTGGGGGAGGCGGGGCAGCGGACGAAGGAAGGGAAGAGGACCTCGGCTATTTCTGCCCTGTAACGGAGGCACCTGCATTTACCCGTTTCTTTTACATTTCGAAGTCCTTAGGTAATATTTGATCTTTTGAGTAATATTTCTCACTTTGTTCTCTCCTTTTCCCCTTCCTCTACTTCCCCTCTAGCTCCTCTCTATCTTCACCATCTCTCCTTCCCTTCCCTCCCCTCATCTCCCCGTATCATCCTCCTCCTCCTCTTCCCTCTACTCCGCCCTCCCCCTTGCATGTTCCCTGCTGCTCCCGTTCGCCTCCGACCCCAGCTCCTCCCCGGCCCTCGAGTGGGGTTATGTTGAGGGGTGTAGTAGACATCGCCCGGGGCTCAAAGGGCTGTCTTGTTACGTTATGGGAGCGGTTTGTTGTCTCAAGTTTGCTGCAGTTGTTGTTGTTTTTTGCTGTTGTAGTTGTGGCAGAAGTTGAGTAAGGAGTTTTCTTTCCGATGAAAAGGACGGAAGGCTTTGTTTTGTAACATGCATGGCTAAATTCGCTAGGAGTAGCTTTTTCCTCTGCTTAACTAATTCGTATTTTTCCTTCCAACAGGTACGTAAGCAGTTGACGGTTTCCAGGGCCGAGGCTAACCTGTGGTGAGTACTGAAGTAGAAACAAAATCACGCACACACACACACACACACACACACACACACACACACACACACACACACACACACACACACACACAGAGAGACAGAAGAGAGAGAGAGAGAGAGAGAGAGGAGAGAGAGAGAGAGAGAGACAGAGGAGAGAGAGAGAGAGAGAGAGAGAGAGAGACGAGAGAAGAGAGAGAGAGAGAAGAAGAGTGAGTACAAGAGAGAGAGAGAGAGAGAGAGAGAGAGAGAGAGAGAGAGAGAGAGAGAGAGAGAGAGAGAGAGAGAGAGAGAGAGAGAGAGAGAGAGAGAGAGAGAGAGAGAGGAGCGAGGCGAGAGCGAGCAGGAGGGGATGAGAGCAAGAGAGCGAGACCTAGAGACGAAGGAGAAGAGAGAGAGAGAGAGAGAGAGAGAGAGGAGAGAGAGAGAGAGAGAGAGAGAGAGAGAGAGGGAGAAGTAAAGAGGACCTTCCCCCGGCTTGCTGTGTGTTTTGAAGTATCTCCAGCCAATGTAGGTGTAGCAGCCAGCATCACCAGCATCACTGCGGGAGGAAGCAGATCGATAGGTAGACCCACGTGGGGGAAGCTGGGGCTGGTGACAGGATCCTCGGCTTCCCTTGCTTCTACTTCGGCCGCCGGGGCTCCTCTCGTCTTCGTTATCGTGTTTTTTTTTCTTGTTTCTCTTTTTTCTTTCTTTTATAATTGTGTTTTCAGGCCTTCTTCAGAATTTGTTGTTCGTTTTTTTTCTTCTCAGTCTCCGTTTCTTTTTTCTTATTTTTTTCTTTTTTACTTCCTTCTCTTTTTTCTCCTGTTGTTCCCTCTTTTCTCCTATCATTTCTTCTCTTTGTTCCTCCTCCTACTTCACTTGATCTTATTTCTCTCTATTTCGTTATGCTTCGGCCACTATTGTTTTATTTGGTCTGTCCTCAGAGTTCAGTTTTGTTTATACGATCAGTTATTTGTTGTCATTTTATTTGCCTAAGATCCAGGGTAAAAAGCGACCCCTTCCTCTTACACTTCCTCTCGCTCTTCCCCCGCTGCTTCTCTCTCTTTCTTACCCTCTCTTCTCTTTCTCTCTTTTCGCACTGTCATCCCTGCTTTTTCTGTCTCCTTCTCCGTTCCTTCGTCTTTCTCTTTTTGTGCGGGGAGAGTGAGTGAGTGTGAGAATGCGCGTGTGCGTGACGGCGGGTTTTTGTGGCCGCGCCCGGAGGAAAAGGTCCGTCCGAATCGATTGACATTTCGGCTTAACGGGTTTGATCTGATCCCGCTCAATGTTTCACGCTCGGCCCCGCTACATTCCAAGACGCGCTGGCTTCCCTCGCGCACGCCGGCCGCTCGCGAACGCACATGGGCGGACACGTACGCGCACACGCACTTGGGCACTTAACGCACATTCGGACGCAGGCACGCACACGCTTGCTCGCTCACGAAGGTACGAACGCATACTCTCACCCACCCACCCACACCACCCCAAACCCACAAACCCACCTACCCACCCACCCACTCACTCACTCACTCACTCACTCACTCACTCACTCACTCACTCACTCACTCACTCACTCACTCACTCACTCACTCACTCACTCACTCACTCACTCACTCACTCACTCACTCACTCACTCACTCACTCACTCACTCGCTCTCTCTCTCTCTCTTCTCTCTCTCTCTCTCTCTCTCTCTCTCTCTCTCTCTCTCTCTCTCTCTCTCTCTCTCTCTCTCTCTCTCTCTCTCTCTCTCACTCTCTGCTGTATTGTGCATATTATCAATACATGTTATTGCCATGATTTATTAATTTTTATGTACAATACGTGTTAATATTTTTGATGTGTCCCAAACTTGATTGACATTTTTTTAAAACGGGACAAAGGGTCTTTTTTTCTGAGAGAGCGAAGTAATAACGAAGCCATTTTTTTTAACATTATATACTCTTGGTCGAGATTATGTTTCGAAATTGCAGAAAAATGCGGGGCTTTGTCTCAAAGGTCTGATATTGGAGTTGGATTATGAAAAAAAGGCTCGAGTTCGTATGGGCGTGTGGGGGGGGGGAGGGAGAGCGGGAGGGAGGGGGAGAAGAGAAATGGATAGAGGTCGCGAGGGAAGGAAAGGGAGATGATTTGGGGAGGAGGGATAGGAGGAGGAGGGGGGCGAAGAAGGGAGAGTTGGGAAATAGGTAGGTAGGTTGGTTGGAGGATCGTGTAGTTTGTGGACGATCGATGGGCGGATAGACAGGCAAACTCATGCATAGGTGAATGTTTCTACACACAAACCACACACACACACTCATACCCTCACGCACACGCACCTCCCCCCCCCTACACACACTCACTCACTCACTCACTCACTCATCACTCACTCACTCACTCACTCACTCACTCACTCACTCACTCACTCACTCACTCACTCACTCACTCACTCACTCACTCACTCACTCACTCACTCACTCACGACTCACACACGCACACGCACCCCCCCCCCTCCACACACACACACACAAACAAACAAACAAACACACTCTCACTCGCTCACAAACAAACACAAAGGTGAATTAATGAAAAGGGAGAAAGAATGGAATAAATTGCGAGAGAGTGTTGTCACCACCTAATTTTGTCGTCTTAACTTAGCAGCGCCGCCTCCTTCGCCGCCAGAGCACCTCCTTGGAAGGCGGCGGAGGGAGAGTCCTGATTTGACGGAGCTTTATGCAGATTGGCGAAGACTTTGCGCCGCGCACACGAGAGTCCGGGGTCGGTCTCATTTTCTTTATATATATTTCTCTCAGTTTGGGATTTTTTCATTCGTTCTCTCCCTCTTTTCTCTTTTTTTTTCTCTCTCTTTTCCTTTTCTTCTCTTTACTTTCTCCCCTTCCTTCCTTCCTGTTCTTCCTCCCTCCTATCTCCTTTCTCTTCTACCCAATTTCCCTCCTTTCCTCTTTCCCTCCTTCCCTCTTCTCGTCCTTCCTATCTCCTTTCCCTTCTATCCTATTTCCCTCTTTCCCCTCCCATCTGTTTTCTTTCCCTTCTACCCCATTTCCCTCCTCTCCTTCCCGTCTCCCCTCTTTCCCTCCTCCCCTCCCCCTCCCCTTTCCTCCTTCCCTTCTACCCTCCCCCCTCCCCTTTCCTCCTTCCCTTGTACCCTCCTCCCCTTCTCCCCTCTCCCTTCTCTCCCTCTCTCCCTCTCCCCTCTCTCCCTCTCTCCCTCTCCCCCTCTCCCCCTCTCCCCTGCCCCGCCCCACCCGACGCCTTTACAAAGAAGGGGGAAGAAAGATTATCGAGAGCGCGATATCCTGACCTTTCGCTCCGGGACGCATGGGCTGGCGTTTGTCTTTTTAACGCGGCCTCCGAACCGACGTCTGGGCGCTGTCCACGGCGAGGCGGGTGACGGTTGGCCAGGGAGAGGAGAGGGGAAGAGGAAGGAGAGGATAGGAGGGAGAGGAGAAGAGGGAAGGGGAGGTGGAAGGAGAGGGTAGGAGGAAGAGGGAAGGGGGAGGGGAAGGAGAGGATAGGAGGGAGAGGGGGGAGGGAGGGGAAGAGAGGATAGGAGGGAGAGGGGAAGGGGGAGGTGTAAGGAGAGGGTAGGAGGAAGAGGGGAAGGGGAGGTGTAAGGAGAGGGTAGGAGGAAGAGGGGAAGGGGAGGTGGAAGGAGAGGGTAGGAGGGGATGGAGAGTAGGGTGGGGAAAGGGACAGTAGACTAGGGATAGGGAGAGGAGAGAAGAAGGAAGGGGAGGTGGAAGGAGAGGGTAGGAGGGGGTGGGGAAGAGGGGAGCACGAGGGGAATGGGAGGAGAGGGAGAGGAGGCAAGGGGAGGAGGGAGGGTATTGATGACCCGAATGGACCTTTGTTTATATATACAGGGCCTCGGGTTTATATAGGCTTGTATATTTTATACTGCGGCTTGACTCGCTCGGGATGTCTCACTCTTTTTCTCTTTTTCTTTTTTTTGGGGGGAGGGGATTAGGATTCTCAATCTCTCTCTCTCTCTCTCTCTCTCTCTCTCTCTCTCTCTCTCTCTCTCTCTCTCTCTCTCTCTCTCTCTCTCTCTCTCTCTCTCTCTCTCTCTCTCTCTCTCTCTCTCTCTCTCTCTCTCTCTCTCTCTCTCTCTCTCTCTCTCTCACCCTCTCTTACCTCTCTTACCTCTCTTACCTCTCTTACCTCTCTCTCCACTCTCTCTTTCCTCTCCTCTCTTCTCCTATCCCTCCCTCCTTCATCTTCCCCACTCTCTCTCCCTCTCCTCTCTTCTCTTCTTTATCTCTATGTGTTTATTCGTTTGTTTGTGGCTGTGCCTTTTTGCCTGCTTGTTTTCTGCGCGTGTTAGTGGTCTCGTTGATGTGGCGTCCGCGCGGTTGTGCATGTATATTTTTATTACATTTAACGGAGCGGAGCTGAAGCGTTATAATTCACGGATAAAGTTTGAGCGATCGTTTTTACATGTCGGGTGTGTGTGCATGTGCGGGGGGAGTGGGGGGGGGCGTGCATGATGGACGCTGCGCCATGAAGAACGGTATTGCCCCCAGTGTGCTTAGAATGCGCATGGGTCGGGGCTTGGGGGACACGGTGGTTTATGATGCACGCCCCTTTTCCCCTCTTCTCCCCGTTCCTTCCCTGACCTCTCCTGCCCCTCTTCTTTACGTTCGCTTTCATCTTGTTTACTTTTTGTCGTCTCTTCCCTTCCCCTTCCCCTTCATTCACATTTTTTCCTTCTTCTTCTGACACTTCTTTTTCCCTTTCCTCATTTTTCCTTTTAGTATTGTACTCCTTGCCCCCCCTCACCTCTCTCTCTCTCTCTCTCTCTCTCTCTCTCTCTCTCTCTCTCTCTCTCTCTCTCTCTCTCTCTCTCTCTCTCTCTCTCTCTCTCTCTCTCTCTCTCTCTCTCTCTCTCTCTCTCTCTCTCTCTCTCTCTCTCTCTCTCTCTCTCTCTCTCTCTCTCTCTCTCTCTCTCTCTCCTCCTCTCTCCCTCCCTCCCTCCCTCCCTCCCTCCCTCCCTCCCTCCCTCCCTCCCTCCCTCCCTCCCTCCCTCCTCTTCCCCCTCCCCCGTTGAAGTATATTGTGCTTTCTCTCCTTCTCCCTCTCCCCTCTTCGTCTCCTCCTCTCCTCCCCTCTTCTTCGCGGGCGGCGGCCAGTGATCGACGACTTGGCACCCATAAGAAGCGAAAACCTCGACATGAGCGCGGTCGTTCAGGTGGAGTAGCGACAGCAACGCATTTTCGGATGAGGAATTCGACCGTTTCTTACTTATTTTTGCGCGTTTTTCTTGTGGGTGGCTGGGGGGGGTGAGGGGGGTGTCCTTTGTTCTGGAATTTTGGTGCTTTCTCTCTTTCGCATCTTCTTTTTTAATGTTTTTTGTTTTTCACTCTATCTCTATCCGTCTTTCTGTTTGTATTTCGTCTTCCTCTTTTTCTCCTCTTCTTTCACTTTCATTGTTTTTTTCGGCGTCCGTGAAGCTTGTAACGTCGGCATTTCTGGGGTCAGCGTGGATCAGAGCCCCATTGGCACTCAGTAAAGCTGGTGACATTTTGGGGCGGTGACGGGGTGGGGGGGGGTGGACAGGGGAGGACAATGGGGGGGGCGTAGGGGAGGACAGGGGGGGGAGAAGGGCGACACCTACCTTTGCATCGGCACGAATTTTAAATTTTAGATGAGGCGGGGGAATGCCAGTATTACAATAGATGGTGGAATTTTGATCAGGTGGGTGACAGGAAAGGGGGGGGGAGGATTTTTTTTTGTTGCTCCTAGTATAGTAGTGACGAAGGGGGTTGTTATGTTAATAGTCCTACGGCTTTCATGAGCGTACCTCTAAGTATCGTCTATTTTATACGGCTTTCATATACGTACTTGTAAGTATAGTATATTTTGTATGTATGTATGTATATATATATGTCTATACATGTATAGACATATATATATATATATATATGTGTGTGTATGTATGTATGTGTGGATGTGAATGTGTATATTTATATATGCACATAGATATACACACACATCATATATATATATACATATATATATATATATATATATATATATATATATATATATATATATATATGTATATATATATATATATATATATATATATATATATATATATATATATATATATATATATATATAATGTTAATGCATATTTAAGTATATAGATACATACATACATACACACATATATATCTACTTACATTTGTTTATGTCTTTGTTTACGTTAGTCCTTTTCTTTTTTCTCTGTGACTAATTGGCGGTGAGGTAGTTTTCCGTAACAGTCATGCGATGTAATTGCAGATGATACTGTCGCATTAACTCAGACCTTCCGTGTCTGTTGTTTTCTTTTAAATGCATATTTCCAAGAAGGCCGGCCGCGAGCGAGGGGGGACGGAGGAACAAGCAAAGAGAGGAACAGGAAGAAAGAGAATTAGGAAAATGAGCAAAGGTTTAATTTGACACAGCAAGCGAGGGCGAAATGCACGCTAAGCAGGAGGGTGAAAGAGGGAGGGGGGGGGGCACGGCACCAAGGTGGCACTCACGGCATGTCACGGGAGCTCCGCTGTTCGGCTGTCGCTGAGGGCGGCTCTGGAGACCATGGGAGGGCGAGTGGGATGAGGGCGACCAGGGGCGTGATGGGAGAGGGTGAGAAAGTGCGATCGAGCGAGTGAGTGAGTAAAGGAGAGGGAGAGAGTGAAGGAGTGGGTGAGTGTAGGTGACGAGACGAGACGAGGCGAGTGCACTGGAAGGATGAAGTGGCGTCGAAGGAGGAAACGAGAGGCATCGTTCACTCGCCGATTTCCTTCCCCAGAGGATGACCCGATTTCCTTCCCCAGAGGATGACCCACTCGTTCGCGGGGAGTTCGCCGATCAGGAGCAGATTCGCCGGGCGTTGTGGTAGAAGCGAGTAGCAGAGATCGATAGTGCTTTGAGGAAGGGCGGTCACGGTGGGCGGTAGAGGGGGCGGGGGCGGGGGGGGGGTTGGAGCACTCAGAGCCCCGGCAGTAGAATTGCCTTTTATAAAGACCTAAAAAAGGGAGTTTGTGTCGGTATGCTCGGGACCCTCGGGGAGTGGGTGGTCCGGGGGGGGGGGGGGGAGTGGTTTATGGCGAACGAGACGTGACATATTGGAGCTGCTATTATTGTTATTCAGAATTTCTCCCTTTTATTTCAGGTGTGATGGTGACTGATGGTGTATGGATTTCAAGTTGGTTTTGTCAGTACTGGGTTTGAGCGATGGGGAAAAAAGTTATTATAACTATATCTTCACAAAGCTCAAGAAGGAAAATATGGATAATGCTTTTATTTATTCATTTATTATTAATGATGATAATAATAATATTATTATTATTAATTATTATTATTATTATGTTATTATTATTATTATTATTATTATTATTATTAATTAATTTATTATTATTATTGTTATTATTATTATTAATGTTATTATTATTAATATAATGTTATTATTATTATTAATATTATTATTATTATTAATGCTATTATTATTATTATTATTAATGTTATTATTATTGTTATTATTTTCCTTTTCTTGCTTGATCATCATCAGTTATTCGCCCTCAAGCACGCTAGCTCTCCCGCCGTATATGTACCGTACTGTCAATATCCCTCCACGAAGGGGCCGCGGGCAGTAAGCAGTCGCTCCCCGTCGTGCCGTATCAATTTCACAGAATATTATTACTCGGGCGGATCTCAAGGGAACAAAAGTTTTACAGCGCCATATTAACCTGGTGTGCGTGACTCCTTCGCCTGCGGTAGCGTGATGGCCAGGTGAAGGCAGGCGAAGGGGGGGGGGGGGCGAGTGAGGGGTAGGGTAGGGGGGCGAGTGGGAAGGGGAGGGGAGCGAGTGAGGGAAGGAACAGGGGTAGGGGATGGGGGAGAGGGAGGGGTAGGGGAGGGCTTGTGGGAGTGAGGGGTAAGGGAGGAAGAGGGGGGGGCCAAGAATGGGGCAAGCGAGGTGGAAGAGAGAGAGAGAGAGAGCGCGAGCTGCGGCCGGGGAAGGAGGAGGAGGAAGGGAGGGAGTGGTATTAATTTTGGTGTGAATTTATTATTTATTTTCTTTTTAGGGAATTGCGTGCGGAGTCTGGAGGTTGCTACATTTCCTCATTTTCCTTCTTCTTTTCTCCTGTTTTTTCTCCTTCTCCTCGTCGTCGTCGTAGTGATCTCTCGTCTCCTCTCCCTCCTCCTCCTCCTCCTCCTCCTCCTCCTCCTCCTCCTCCTCCTCCTCCTCCTCCTCCTCCCCTCCTGGAATTCCTATCGGCCTTGCTTCCCCGTCGTCTACCTCCTTTCTTTCCGATCGGCTTCCTCTTTCTCGTCTCCCTCCTCCCCTTCCTCCTTGTCTTCCTATAGGCCTCCTCCTCCTCCTCCTCCTCCTCCTCTCCTCCTCCTCCTCCTCCTCCTCCTCCTCCTCCTCCTCCTCCTCCTCCTCCTGATGCAGTTTGTTGGAACATTTGATGCCTCTGAATTATGGATCGACGCCACTGGAAGAAACCTTTGAAGTCGGCCTGCTGGGGGTCGGTGCGCCCGGGGGGGGGGGGGAGGGGCGGGGGGGGGACGAAGGCCGGAATAATCAAGAGGATAAAGGGAATAAGTTGGGAAGACGGAGAATTGCATACGAAGATGAGAAGGAAAGAGCATCAAGCGAAATTCTTGAGACAACATTGGCTGTGTACGGCTTGCTTGATCGTCGCAACGCTTACCTGCCTCTCTTTACCTCTATCTCTCTCTCTCTCTCTCTCTCTTCTCTCTCTCTCTCTCTCTCTCTCTCTCTCTCTCTCTCTCTCTCTCTCTCTCCTCTCTCTCTCTCTCTCTCTCTCTCTCTCTCTCTCTCCTCTCCCTCTTCCCCCTCCTTCCCCGCGGGGAGTGTGCGCGTCTGTGTATCACTGTGTCTTTCGCTTTCGCTCTGCCGCTCTATAAGGGTTGTAAAGGGAACCCTCAATGACCATAATGTTAATGGTCGCCGTGTACGTCAGAGAAGGGTCGGGGAGAGAGGGGGCAGGGGAGGGGAGGGGCAGGTGGGGTGTAATGAGAAAAGCGACGAGATAATGTCAGGTCTGGGACCGTCTCGAATAGGTCCAGGGGACGGCTACCTCGGCGTCGATGTAGGTAACGCGTTCTTGGATCTCTGCTTTGCATGTCGCGTAGGCCTAAAGCCGAGGAGAATGGAGGAGGACAGGACAGGGAATGAATGCATCGGTGAGCGTATGAATTAGGGATGAGACATTTTTAGTACGAGCGCCAAGAGAGGGACAAAAAATGAAAATCGAATGCACGCTCGACTCGGGAAAGAGGGAACAAGGCGAGGACCCAAACTACAAAAGCCACAACGTACCCAGAAGGATCGCCCTCTTCCGCTGCTTCTTCATACATATATTTGGGGTTTCCGATTTTTATTTGTTCCTCCGCCTGATTGCCCGAACACCTGTGGAAGCTCCCCCGAAGAGCCAAAGATTCTTCGCCCAATTTTCTTACGGTGTTTCCGGCGGGCGCTGTGCCTTGTCCTCGCGCGTCTCGGGGGCGAGGGAAGGCGCGGCAGGACTGACGGGGCGGGGGGGGGGGTCGGGAGGGGGAGAGAGGAAGAGGGGAATAAACGTGAAGGGAAAAGGAAAGGGAGAAAGAATAATGATGAAAATGTGATGATGATAATGAGAAGAAGAATGGGGATCATGATAATGATAATGGTGATGGCAAAGATAAGAGGAAAAAGTGGATCTCAAAGGGGAATAAGCACAAAAAAAGAGTAGATGATAAGAGGACGATTGTGAGGGTAGAGGAAACCCGAAAAATAATTTGACCAGCCGAGACAAAACAAATGAGATGCAGAGGAGGCGAATAATCCTTAATGCTAGAGAGAGAGAGAGAGAGAGAGAGTGAGAGAGAGAGAGAGAGAGAGAGAGAGAGAGAGAGAGAGAGAGAGAGAGAGAGAGAGAGAGAGAGAGAGAGAGAGAGAGAGAGAGAGAGAGAGAGAGAGAAAAAATGTATATATTGGATCTCCTTTTTCCCCCTCACCTTCACGCGTTTAGGAGCGACTTAGCATATCCCTGGAGATTCTTTACTGACGCGACGTGAAAACCCGGAGCCGCGCGGAGATTCCGTTTTTATTTTCTTCTGGAAAGCCCGTGGACAAATGTCTTTCAGGGCGCACGCACACACGGAGGAAGGGAGGGAGGAAGGAGGGAGAGAGAGGGAGGGGGGAGGAAGGGAGGGAGGAAGATGGGGAAGGAGGGAGGAGGGAGGGGGGAGGTGAGGAAGGGGGAAGGGAGGGGAGGGAGGGAGTTTTAGGGAGGGAAAGGTGGGGGATGGGAGGGAGTAAGGCGCGGAGGAAGGTTGAGAAGGAGGCGGGAGGTTAGGAAGGGAAGGTAGAGAGAGAGAGTTGAAAGAAGGTAAGGGATTGAGGGAGCCGAGTTGAAGTCGGGAGGGAGAAAGGGAGAATAAGATAAAGAGACAAAGACAGGGACAGAGGGTATGAAGAGAGCAGAATTAAGAGAGACCGAGTGTGATGAAATGTTGGCCAGCGGAAGGAGTGATGCATACGTTAAACGGACGTAAAAGATGTACGTAAACACGGTAAAGGAGAGGGGACGAATGACAGGTTAGGGAGCAATCAAGAGGGGAAGATGGATTGTGGAGAGAAGGAAGAAAGGAAGGAAGAGCAAAAGAGAAAGCGAGAGCTAGAGGGAGGCAAAGATGGAAAGGGACAAGTGGCAGGAAAACCGAAAAAACGAAGGAAGGAAAGGAGGAGGGTGCGACCGAAACGAAAACGTGAGCGAAGCGAAAGGGAATAAAGGAGAGATAGAGGATAAAGAGTGAAAGCAGCGAATGAGGAATACGAGGAGTGCAAAGGGCAGACAGCAGGATTTTGCTTAATTATAGCGGGTTGTGAGCGAGTTGTTCGTTGTTATTGTCCGAGGCACGTCGCCCTCACACCTCACGCTCTTGCACGCATTCCTGAGGAGGGGAAGAGGACAGGCGAAAAGGAACAGAGAGAGAGGGAGAGGGAGAGGGAGAGGGAGAGGAGAAGAGAAAATCAGACAGACAGACAGAGAGAGAGATTAAAGAGAGAAAGAGAGCGGGAGAGGGAGAGGGAAAGTAGGATAAGCCATGGAAGGCCGTTTTTTGCGTTCGTTTCATATCAAAAAACAAAAGAAAATGGTCGAACACTTTCACACGTCCCCGAATCGACCGGCCCAGGTGTCGCAGGTAATCACGAGTCCCACTTCACGCCTCTGTGCTAGTTATTCTTCTTCACACATGTGTTGCGACCTCCTCCTCCACCCCCTCCTCCTCCTCCTCCTATCTCCCCCCACCTCCTCCTCTCCTCCTCCTCCTCCCCCTCCCCTCCTCTCCTCTTCCTATCTCCCCACCCTCTCCTCCTCCTCCCCTTCTGCTTGGCATCCCCTCCTTCCACGTTCGCCTTTATGGTCTCGTGTTCTTCATTTCTTTTCGTTTTTCTCCCGATTTTCTCCGATTTTATTCCCGGGGTTCTCCCCTTTCTCGTTTTTACCGATTCGTGCGATTTCCCTCTCGATGCCCCTGTTCTTCTCCCCAATCGCTTTATCACATACCTCCTCCTTCATTCTCGGTCGCGGTAATGGCCGATAATTAGCAGGTGTGTTAATGAGGCGAAACACCATGATACTCCGCTGCCCCGACGCTCACCTGCTGCCGCGTGGAGTTGGTCGCTCGTCGCTCGCCCTCGTCGCTGTCTGTCCTGTTGGTCTGTAGCTTGCTTCTCCTTTTCTTTCTTCTCCTTCTTCTCCTTCGCCTTCACCTTCTCCTCTTCCTCCTCCTCATTCTCCTTCTTCTCCTCCTTCTCTTCCTCTTCCCTCCCCCTTCTCCACTTCCCTCCCCCCTCTCCTCTTCCTCTTCGTTTTCTTCTCCTCCTCCTCCTCTTCCTCTCCTCTCTCTCTCTCTCTCTCTCTCTCCTCTCTCTCTCTCTCTCTCTCTCTCTCTCTCTCTCTCTCTCTCCTCTCTCTCTCTCTCTCTCTCTCTCTCTCTCTCTCTCTCCTCTCTCCTTCCTCTCCCTCCCTCCCTCCCTCCCTCTCTTTCTATCCTCTCCCTCTCACCTTCACTTGCAGTGCAGTTTCTCATCTCTTGCTTTCTTTGTCTTGCTCTCTCACCGTCTGGTCTTTTTTCTCTCTCTCTTTTCAACATTGCACAAAGGTCTGGACAAGAGTAGTGTTAAACTCCGCCTTTTGGGAGAAAACGCGAGCTGTATTTTGCACTAACGCTAACGCGAAATCTGAGACACTGGCAGTTTTAAGGTAGTGGCTTTTTGGGAGAAACATTTATAAAGTTAGGTCGGGTCGAGGGAGGGTAGGCAGAATTCCACGCGGAACCGTAGAGCCAAAGAGATAAATGGGTAAATGCGCAGAGAGAGAGAGAGAGAGAGAGAGAGAGAGAGAGAGAGAGAGAGAGAGAGAGAGAGAGAGAGAGAGAGAGGAGAGAGAGAGAGAGAGAGAGAGAGAGAGAGAGGTAGTTTGTGTGATGAAACCAGGCCTATGTACAGCCATGAGGCGGCGCAGTGGACAAGGAGCAACTGGAATTGGCTGAACGCGGTGTTTTCTGTCCCGGATTATTATTATTATTATTATATTATTATATTATTATTATTATTATTATTATATTATTATTATTATTATTATTTTAATTTATTTCTCCTTCTTATTCTATGTCCTTAATTTTGTGGGTATTTCTCTGCATTGGCATCTTATTTAAAGGGAAATGGCCATTGCGTGTTTACTTCCTGACACTTTCTCTCCCCTAGTTCTCTCGGGCCCCTTCGGAGCTCTCCCTCCCTCCCCTCCCTCCCCTCCCTCCCCCTCCTCCCTCTCACCCACCTGCGGCTCCCTCTTGCCACTCTGACCCTCCTCTTCCGAGGTGACGATGAATGATTCATACACTTGTATCTTCTCCCCCTCTGACGAATTTCTCATTCATCTCTTTCTCGCTTCCCTCTCTCCCTCGTTTCCCTCTGTCATTCCTCCTTTGCTTCCCTCTCTCCCTCCCCCTATTCCTCTCTCCTTGCTTCCCCCTCCCCTCCTCTTTCTCTCTCCCTTCTTTCCCTTCCTCTTCCTCTCGCCTTCCTCTCTCCCCTCGCTTCCTCTCTCCCTCCTTCATCTCCTCCCCCCCCGCGACGGTGATGACGGCGCCGTGCATACCGCGCGGGAGAATGTCTGTCATGCTGGAGCGAGACATTCGAGCGCCTCCCGCAGGACGGATTTCCCGGCCCGGCGACAGCGAGCCCAGGTAGCGAGTCATTCTTGGAGAGGGGAGGAGGGGGCCGAGGAAGGAAGGAGATGGGGGGGGGGGAGGAGAAGGAAGAGGGAGGGAGGCGAGGAGGCGGAGGGAAGGAAGGGAGGAGGGATGAAATGGTAGGGAGAAGGGGGGTTAGGAAGGAAGGAAAGAAGGAGGCGAGGTGTCGGAGGGAAGGGAGGGTGGGGAGGAGGGGAAGGAGGAAAGGGAGAGGAGAGGGAAAGAGAGAAGAGAGGAATAAGGAAGGAAGAAAGTGAGGGAGGAGGGAAAGAAGAAGGGAAGATGGAAGGAAAGGAGGGAGTGGAGTGGAGGAATATGGGTAGAGAGGGAGGGTGAGTTTTTAGTTAATGAAAGCCAAGCGTAATTATAACCAAGGCGAGAGACCATATGGGTTTCAAAAGTTATTTTCCATCTACCTGGACCTCCCCGCCTCCCACGGGGGAGGGGGGTGCCTGGGTGGCAGGGCAATAGGAAACCTCTTATAATTGATTGTTTTACGGCCTATTGTGAGCCGGCGAAGGAAAAGGCGCAGCAGAAGGCATGAAAAGGCATTTT
>NW_020870800.1:35867-60867 GCF_003789085.1 Penaeus vannamei
TAAAGGAAGAGGTGATGAAAGGGAAGAGAGGAGAGAGAGTGAAGAATTAGAGGGAGAGGAAAATGGGATCTACATACAGGATCTCGCGAGTGGATCAGAGAGCCTCACGGAATCCCGAAGAGCCTACATCCGGGGATTTCCGGGGATCCGCGAAGGCAATCACAACCTCGGAGGCAGGGGGAGGGGGAGGAGGAGGAGGATGGCGCAGAAGGAGAAAGAGGAGGAGGGAGGAAAGAGGAGGAGGAGAAGGGGAAATTGGAAGAGAAAGGAGAAAGGGGGAGAAGGAGGAAAGGGAATAGGAAGCAGAGGAGGCAGGAGGAGGAAAAGGAAAAGATGACGGGGAATGCAGAAGAGGAGGGGAATGAGGAGAAAGAAAGGGGAGAGGACGAGGGAGAGAAAGAAGAAAAAAACGATGATAATCATCAGTAAAAAGAAAAGAGGATGGAGGGATGCGGGTACACAAGAACAAGAAAAAAATAAATAGATGGAAATATGGGAAGAGTGAGTGATAAAGGGAGGAGATGGAGGTGGGACGAGAGAGGAAGAAAGTTAATGGGTGTCGTCGCCATTTAGTATCGGCGGGATTAAGGAGTTGTGGGGGAGTGGGGGAAAGGGTTTAAGGGGCGATGCTACTTAAGGGATGATTGGATTCGAGCGAGTACGTGAGAGAGAGAGGGATGGGGGGGGGGGAGACAGGAAGGGAGAGTCGGAGGGAGGAAGAAGGGCAGGGAGAAAGGGCGGGAGGGAGGAGGGGAAGGGGGGCACGGGGTGACTGAGGATGGAAAGGGGTAGGGGTGAGCGATAGGAGGACGAGGAGGAGGGGAGAGTGAGGCGATAGTCGACACTCCTGTTTTTAATGAGGCGGGGATGCATTTAATTGACCCGCGTCGTTTGAATACAGATTCTAACGTCGCCCTTTGAGTGCGGCGGAAGAGGAAACGCAGACTAGAAAGTGGGGAAAAATATAGGAGTAAATGAATTCTATAGGAAACTGCGGTCATAAAAAGGAAGAAAAAGTGAAAACGAAAATTCAAAGTTACGTATCTGTTTTGGGTTCATTTCGTGCAAGCAGAAAAAAGTCAAGTTGTTAAAAGTGGGCTCCATACTCGTAACTTTTTTATGATCCTTATTGTCTGTGTTGTAGCCTCGTATTTGTTCAAGAATTGTCCGCGGCTCTTTTCCCTTTTCTTTTTTTTCTTTGCTTCAATTATTTCGTCCTCGTTTTTTTCCTCCGCTTTGTTTTCTATTCCATGTAAGACTATTTAAAACTAAATTGCACGTTCGCCGCGCCACTTCGCGTGCCCGCCTCACCTGCCTGTGCCTGCTCCACGCTCTCTGCCATTAACTCATTCTTCTTCCTCGGGACCGGGCGAAGCGGGGAAGTGGGGGAGGAGGAGGAATCGAGTAAGAAGGTGAAAATGGTGGTGATGCGGGTGAGGAGAACGGCGGCGGGAGCGATAACGATAGGAGCAATGAGTGAGCCGAAGGAAGAGCAAGGGAAGGCGGTGGGAAACGAAATAATCGAAAAAAAGATATAGACGCTGGATATTGTTCCTGCCGGAGCACGAGGAAGAGCCTGGAAGACGAGGGCATGGCAGGGCGTCTGCAGGAGAGTCAGGGTGGGGGAGGGAGAGCGAGGGAGGGAGAGGGAGTGTGGAAGGAGGGAGGGAGTGGAGGCATGCGTCCAGTGGGCATCATCCATCAGTGTCGGAGGCCGCGGAGGCTAATGTGTGGCAGGGGTCGTCCGCCGCCGTGGGGGCCGCGACTCGGAAATTGGAGCTTAGGTCGTCGCCGCGGCTGCGTCCTCCGAGGCTCCGGTGGGCGCAAGCAAGGTCGGAAGCCTTAGGCTCCGGCTGCCTCGGTCTTGGCGTCTGTGGTCTGTTCGAGTGGATGACCATTGGCTTATTGTTAATAAGGTTTTGCCTCTCATATCTGTTTTTCGATCTAGCCATATTCACTCCCTTATGAAATATGAGAAATAGAGGGAGAGAGATGGAGGAACGGAGAGAGGAGGGTGAGAGTGAGAGTGAGAATCTGTGTCTTTGTTGTATAGAGAGAGAGAGAGAGAGAGAGAGAGAGAGAGAGAGAGAGAGAGAGAGAGAGAGAGAGAGAGAGAGAGAGAGAAGAGAGAGAGAGAGAGAGGGGGGGGGTGACCCCCAATCCCTTAATCTGTTTTGATAACTCTGGGACCCCATTTAGCGCGCTGGATCCCCCGCATCCCGTCCTAATAGGCGTTTTAATCCGCAGACTCCGCGTATGGCCCGCCGCCCCCCACGCCCCCGACGCCCCCGCCCGCGACAGATTATATTTCACTGCCACGGCGAGGCGGCGACACCTTCCGCTCTGTGTCACCTGCCTTGTACTGATATGTCTGCCTTACGGCTCCTTGGGATGCTGTTTGTGTGTGGAAGAGAAAGAAAGAAGAAAGGGGGAGAAGGGAGAGACGAGAAGAGAATACGGCCAAGTGTGGCTAACGAGGTTCAAGAAGGGGAGTGGGGGCGCGAGGACCGTTGAGGTGCAAGTAGCGAGTTTATGACGAAAGGGATAAAAGGATAAGGGTAGTAACGAGGGTGAGGAAGAGAGGAGGGGGAGAAGGAGGGGAGTGGAGGCAGGGAGGGCAGGAGAGCAGTGGAGGGGGGGTCGTGGTTCGTTTCTTGTTCCTAATTCTAGGATTTTTTTTATTTCCCTCTTTTATCCACGTTGTTTTTTGCGTTGCATTCCTCCTTGATTTGAGGAAAGATTGGGAATTGTAGGAAAAGTAAAAAGAGAAGTAAGAAAGAGCCAGAGGCAAAGTGTACCCAACCAAGAAAAGAAAGAGCAAGGCGGAAATAAATTGAACGGAATGAAGACGTCAAAGAGAAGTGGGAATGAAAAGTTACCAAGACAGAACGAGGAAGAAAGAGAGACGCGAGAAGAAGGGGAAGGAATGAACCCGCGCGGAAACAGGTTTCCTATATATTCTGAGCAGCTGACTAAGTGTGGAGAAGGAGAAGGCTTTGGACAACAATGGCGCTGCTCGGTGGCCTGGCGTCTTTTGGGTGCCCATGAGGCGGAAAATGGGGAAACAAGGGCCACGGGAACGGGCCTCCGACAGGGCCAGAAGGTGCCAAGGCCATGGTGCCAGCTGGAAGATGGATCCCTGCGCCAGGCTCTGTGGGAGGGGCCGGATGGAAGATACAGTGGAAGAGGGGAGGGAAAGGGCGAGGAAGAAGTGGCGAGAGAAGGAGAAGAAAATGCGAGCGAGGGCGAGGACGGATCTGAAAATAGGGTTTGATACCGATCCGGCCATGTGGCCTGATGATGATAGGGGAATGGGGAACGTAGATTGAGAGACGGGGGAGGAAGAGAAAAGAAATACGGGCTAAAAGGGAGTCGCGCGTATGCGTAAAGGAAGGAAGAGAAAACAGATGGTCGGAATGAAGTCTGTAAAGATTGTATTTCGCTACGAGTCATATGCAAGATAAGTAAACACACACACACACACACACACACACACACACACACACACACACACACACACACACACACACACACACACACACACACACACACACACACACACACACACACACACACACACACACACACACATACACACACACACACACACAATACACACATACACACACATACACACACATACACACACATACACACACATACACACACACACACACACACACACATACACACACACACACACACACAACACACACACACACACACACACACACACACACACACACACACACACACACACACACACACACACACACACACACACACACACACACACACACACACACACACACACACACACACACACACACACATTCTCTCTGTTATAATCTTTATCCATCTGTCTGTCTCTTTATATCTGGCGACCTCTATCTCAATCGCTCTTTCCCTTCTCTCTTTACTCGAAGTTGACTTATCGCCGCGGGCATTATTTTTAGGCGAGCGTCAGGGCGAGTGAATGTAGCGCGCGACCAAATTATGCACAGGTTCGCATGTTTACCTATTTGCAGTGACAGACCGAGACAATAAACCGGGGTCAGAGCAAATCCTTTGTAACGCTCGGGAGATTTCTCTCTCTCTCTCTCTCTCTCTCTCTCTCTCTCTCTCTCTCTCTCTCTCTCTCTCTCTCTCTCTCTCTCTCTCTCTCTCTCCCTCTCTCTCCTCCTCTCCTCCCTCTCTCTCTCCCCTCTCCCCCTCTCTCTCCTCTCTCCTCTTCTCTCTCTCCCTCCCTCTCCCCTCCCTCTCTCACTTTATCGGTCTCGTCGTCGTCATCACTTTTGTCATCGTCGCCATCATCGCCATCCCCTTTTTTTCCTTCTTCTCTTTCTTTCACCCTCCTCTTCTCTATTTGTTATACTAGGGTCTATTACAGTGACTTGCGTGAAACCCTAATATTACGATTCGGTAGGCCTATTTTCGTCATTAATTACATATAGGCCTATAACCCGACTGCATGCAGGTCAATGGCGTGGTGATAGGTGGGCGTGGCACTGGTGATTTACGCCGTAGTTGCTGCCATTGGGTGCCACAGGCCACATGCAACGCACGCACACTTGCAAGCACTCTCTCTCTTGCTCCTTGTTCTTCGCTCGCCCTCATCCTCTATGCTATCATTCGTCCTCATCGTATTTCTCCTTTATTTTCTCTTTCCCTTCTTCCTGTGCATTTCGTCCTTTTTCATGGTGTTTTCAACGCTTCGCCTTTCACTTCTCGCCTCTCTTCTCTTCTCTCCTCTACTCCCCTCTCCTCCCCGTTCTTCTCTTCTTTCCTCGCCTCACCTCTTCTCTACTCTCGTCTTTCTTCCCCTCATCTCTCTTCTCTCTGCTCCTTTCCTCCCCTCACCTCCTTTCCCCTCCCCTCTCTTTTTTATTTATTCCTCTACCCAGCTCTCCTCTCTTCTCGTCCCTCATTCTCTCTCCTTTCCTCTCCTCTCCTCTTCTCTCCCCCTCTCTTCTTTCACCTCCTTTTCTCTCCTCGTCTCCCCTCTCCTCTTCTCTCCTCCTCTCTTCTTCCCCCTTCTCTCCTCTCCTTTCCTCTTCTCTTCTTTCCCATCCTTTCCTCTCCTCTTCTTTCCCATCCTTTCCTCTCCTCTTCTTCCCTTTCCCCTCTTCTTTTCTCCTCTGCGCCTGCCATCCTAATGCTTCATTGGCTGTGGTTATGCTCCGGTGCACCGCTGGGAGGCACAGTGGGTGGATGGAGGGTAGGGGGCAGGGGGTATGAGGGAGGGGTGGGTGGGGTGTTATGATATCGTTGATGCAAGTTTTTAGTTTGCGAAGGATTTTAATACGAGAGGATGGATGAACGGTTCAGTTCAGTGATCTTTCTTGGCAATTCTATCTTGTTCTTTGTTTCGTTTTCCCTCGGTCTTGATATGTCGATGTCTGATTCTTTTTTTCTTGCTTTTCCTTCTTCATTGAGTTCGTTGTTGATTCTCTGTCTTAGTATGGTACGTTCTACCTTGCTTTATCTTTTTTCTATTTCATCGCCTGCTTCTTTCCTTCCTTCCTTCCCCTCCTTTTCCCTCGGTTTGCAGACACTAATCAGGCAGGTAATCAGAGTCACAACCGGTCATTACGCAAGGTTATTACACACACAGGTAATGAACATGCGTGCGTGAGTGCGTGCCGCTGGTCACGTGATCAAGAACAAGGGTAATAAAGGCAAGCAATTTCCCATGGCTGCGTGTTGTTTACTTCGCCATGTTAACGAGGATTAAACAAGTGCGCCTGAAGGAAGCGTTATTTGCTCTTTGTTTCTTTGTTTGTGGTGTCATGCGGCCTCTGGATTGTCGTGTTTTGCGTGGGTTGCTTGTGCTGGAGGCTCAGTTTCGGTTCAGTATTTCTCGTGTATGTCAGTGTGTGTGCTGCGTCGGTGTGTGCTTACGCTGCGTTGACGCGTGTGTGCGTTCGTGCGTGCGGAGAGCCGCAGGTTGATCCCGCGTGACAGCGCTCGGTGTCAACACCATTAAGCGTCTCCGTAATTACTATCGACCCGGCGCCAACTGTGTCATCACGGCGGTCAGTAGCCCGTGTCGCCAGTCATCCATCACTCTTCGGGGCTGCTCCTCCTCTGCTCCCCTCCCCCTCTCCTCCTCCTCCCTCTGCTCCTCTCCTCCTCCTCCTCCTCCTGCTGCTCCCTCCCCCTACTCCCCTTCCTCCTCTCCTCTCCTCCTCCTCCTCCTCCTCCCTTCCTCCTCCTCCTCCTCCTCCTCCTCCTCCTCCTCCTCCTCCTCCTGCTGCTGCTGCTGCTGCTGCAGCTTCCTCCTCTCCTCCTTCTCCACTTTCTTTTCCTTTTTCTCGTCTCCCTCACTCCTTTTATTGCTACATTTTGTTTTATGTACGTTTTTCTTCCCCATTTTTATATCTTTATTAATTTCATCTTATCTTGCGAAATATTCCCATTCCCTCTTTTCTCCCTTGTTAGTTGTTTTTTTTTCATCCAGCCTTCTTATATATCATTTCCCCCCTTTTTTATCATCCACCTTCCACATTTGAGCATTCTTATGTGTGTGGTTGGGTGGATTATGGTGGGGGGGGGGGCGTGGCACATCGTCGCCTCGCGGAGGGTCCCTCGCCCGCTGGCAGTGCCACCAGGTCGCGGCGACGGCACTCTTTCATCCGGATTTATGTGGCCGTTACAGGAGAGTTTATTCCTGTAAGGGATGTGTGCAGCTAGCCTATATCTATTTTATTATTATTTTCTCTCTCTTTTTCTCTTCTCTTCTCTCTCTCTTTATATATATATATATATATATATATATATATATAATATATATATATATATATATATATAGTGTGTGTGTGTGTGTGTGTGTGTGTGTGTGTGTGTGTGTTGTGTGTGTGTGTGTGTGTGTGTGTGTTTGTGTGCGCGTGCGCACACACACACACACCTTTCTATATATCTATATCTATCTCTTTCTCTCTCTATATATGGCTGTATGTCTATATATTTACATTTCTCTCTCTCTCTCTCTCTCTCTCTCTCTCTCTATATATATATATTATATATATATATATATATATATATATATATATATATATATATATATATATATATACTTTCTGGCATTGGCTTAATCTCCCTCGTATAATCTTCCTTCCCTGTCTCCCCGTCGCCTCCGCACTCACGCTCCTCGCATTCCCGTGTCCGCCATCTTGGTGTTGTTGATCAGGGCAGAGATAAAGATTAAGACGATTGGAACATTTTCTGTGTTCGGTTTTAGGGAGTGTTAAATCTCCCTTCCTTGTAGATCCCTTTTTATAGCTCCTTCTCTTTTAGTGTTGTACCAGGGAAGGGAATGTGGAAGGAGACAATGATGGCGTGATAATGAGGGCCGATGGCCGTGATGATGGCATTGATTGTGATAATTGTTTATCTTTGGAATTTTATTGGCGATGATCGTGATGCAGATGATTCAGTTTATGTTAAAGGCTGTGTCACCGGTTTTGTTTATGGTAATAATGCTGATGATAATGGCGATAACAAAGCAATAATCATATAATAGAATGAGAAAAGAGATGTTGGCGATAATGGCGATAATAACAGGGGTAACGGCTTCCCATTCACAGAATCTCCCGCTCACGCTGTATCCTCCTCCTCGTCTCCCGCGCCGTAAAAAGAGAACACGAGGAGAAAAACCGAGAATCACGAATTCTTTTGCCTCAAGTCCGACGACCTCCCGCGAAGTGGCACCACGCAGGACCAACAAGTGTCAGTGAACGGGGCTGGGGGGGGGGGGTAAGAAAGGAAGATAGGGGGAGACAGTGGGAGGGTGAGGGGAAGGGGACAGAGAGAGGCACACGGAGAGAGGAAGGGAGAATATCTGGCGACAGGCGCCATTTGAGTCCCACTCGCGCGCTCTGCTGAGGTTTGTGGTTGATCTTGGCATCTTGGCGTGATGAATGAGGAGGAGGGGAACGGGAAGAGGAGGAGGAGAAATAGGAGGGCAAGAGAGGGGTAGGATAGGGCATAAGGAGGAGAAATAATAATGATGTTATTGTTAATAACAGCAAGAGCAAAAAATTGCAGAGGAAACAGAGGTGAGGAGCGAAGGGGCGAGGGATTCTTGTGTAAGTAATCGCTTGCTGATTATGCAGATGTTGAGGCGCCGTCCGTTGCTTCCATTTATCCGGTCTGTCTTTGGACTTCGGCGGGACCAGAGCCTGCAAGTGCGGACGTCGCGGGGGAGGGTGGGAGGTGAATGGGGAAGAAGGGAGGAAAGAAATGATGTAAGAGGGACAAATAGAATGCTTATTTATTATTTATGGATAGACATGTCTATCAATATTAAATTCGTTTCTTTTATTTGCAGGTGAGGCTCCAGGTGTATTGATTCCAGCGTTGGCATCTTGAGCGCAGTCAACACAAGGTACCGGTAGAGAGGGATTTGGGGAGGCTCCGCTTCTTTCTTCGTCTTTTCTTGCTCTTTCGGTAAATTTGATTTACGTTTTCCGTCTCTCCATTCTTCCCTCGACGTATTTCCCTTCGTTCTCTCCTTTGTCGTTTTCCTTTTACCATGTTTCGTTTTTCTCCCTTCTGTTCTCGTCCTCCGTGTCTTCGTGAGTTTGCATGCTAATACTCCATTATGTTGTCATCGTTTATCTTTTTCCTTCCTTTTCTCCGAGACCTTGGCGCATGACCTCAAGGACCTTAAAATCTTCAAATCCTCTTACTTCAGAAGGGACACTGTAGGAGGGAGGTCCGAGGCCCCCCACCCCACCCCACCCCCAAGAGTGGATTAGCCCCGGGGTCAGGTGGAGACTAAGGAGCTTTATGTCATGTAGGCCTATCCAAATGTGACTCTTGGGTTGCTTTTGGGCATGAGGCTGGGCGGCCTAGAGGGGGGGGGAGGGGGGATGTTACAGGTTTGGATCAAAAGCCGGAGTGAGGAAGTTGCGACCGGCTGCCGGTAAATGGAAGACACCGAATTTAAGACGATCATTGAGATTTGGATACAATGATTTTATTTACTTTTTTCTCCTGTAACCACATTGGGACATGCAATAATTCGAAGGAATGCGTTTGTATTTAACCGCTGCGTCTGTATGTTCGGCCTTTTTCCTGTGTATTCGCCATTTTGTATCCGGTTATCCCTTGCTCACTATCTGTTAGCGGCGTTGCCCGAGACGCCAAGTGTCCGTGGGAAGGCAGGATGGCGTCCCAGAGGGTGTCATGTGATACTCCTGCTCTGGGCGCCCAAGCCCTGGGGGAGAGACGCAACCCTGGGGCGGTTTTTGTAGCTCTTTATTGTCTGTTTAGCTTAGTTTGATTATTGTGGCTGTCGCCTTTTTCTGATCACACAACGGATTTTTTGTGTTTACCCACGTGTCTTCTTGAAGCGAGTTCATTTTGTTAGAGCAGCGAGTGTGGCCGCCGACTGCATGGCAGCCCACCTCCTCCCCCAGACGTCCACCCACACTTGAACCACACATGCCAAACGAGGGGAGAGGGGCGGAGGGGGGCGGCGGACCCCCCATGCTCTCCCGGTGAGAAATCAAAACAACAATTAGGCGTGGTCCAGCTTCACCTGTCTGGTGCGCTGTCAACATGACAAATTATTCACCGTGAATAAATAAGTAGATGAATGTTCCTGAGTGAGCGGGTGTGTGTGCTTGTGTATGTGTGCATGTGTGTGCTTGTGGTGGTTTGGTGGGAGGGCTTTCTGGGATGCGTCTGTCTGTCGGAGCGGTCTTTCAGTCGTGCGTTAGTATGTACAGTGTATATGTATATATCTTTGTGTGTGTGTGTGTGTGTGTGTGTGTGTGTGTGTGTGTGTGTGTGCGTGTGCGTGTGCGTGCGTGCGTGCGTGTGTGCGCGCGCGCCTGTGCGTGTGCGCATTTGTGCATATATGCATGCACTGTATATTTTTGTATGCAAGCATACACGTGCTTGATTGCCCGTGAGTGTTGTTTATGCATGGAAGCATACGTGTGTTCAATTTACTCGTACACTTATTTATATGTTTACACTGTAATTCAGCGAACTCAAAATTGTGAATAAATACGAGGGAGGGAAAGGGATAATGGGGGCTGATAATGGTGCCCCTTTGTAATTAATTACCGGTAATGCTTGTGGAGGCTGATATATGGGGGGCGCTTGTTTAATTGACTTGTAAATAAGGTTTCCCTGACACTGCCAGTGCGCGCGAGTGCTGTTTGTATGTGTATGAGGTAGGCTTGCATGTGTGTGTGCACGAGTTTGTGTGCACTCGTGTGCCTTTGTATGTGCGGGGGATAGATCTGTGTGCGTGCGGAGGTGTGCTTGTGTCTTTGTATGTGGGTTTGTGTGTGTTTGTCTGTATGCGTGCGGAGGGGGGGGGGGGTGGGGGGTAAATTGAAAATCAATATCCAGATGTTTATCGAGGTGAGGAGCTAACTGCATTGGGGAGAGGGTGGGAAAGGGCGGGCGAAAGGGGTGGGGAGGGGTAGAGAAGGTGGATGATGACGGGGAAGGAATCGATTCGCCAGCTGAGAGGTGCGGGTCAAGTGGCTTCGAGGGTGTTGTTGTAGGCAGCTGTCGTGAGGTCATAGGCCTAGGTTGGGAGTCTAACGTTCGGCCTGACAGAGAGAGGGGGCTGCCATGCGGAAGGGGAGGGGAGTGGGGAGGGAGGAGAGGAGGCGAAAAGGGTGTTTGTTTCTTTTACTTGAAGACTTGGCCATGCATTCGAGTCGCCCTAGAAAGGAGAATCGCGTCGAAAGGTGTTTCATGACAGGACGGATCGCCGGAGTGCTAGAGCGGGAGGGAAGGCTGTGTCGGCGCCCCTGTTAAGTGATACGGTGGGATAGTTTAACGCGTCAAGCTGTCTTGATCTCGGTACATCGTCATTGTGCAAGTGTGTGAGCGCGCATGTGAGTAAGTGGGTGAGTGAGTGAATAAAAGTCAGCCGGCCAGCCAGCAGCACATGCATGCATGCGAGAGAAAATTATCGAGCAACTCGTAACAAGTGGCTATGATTAAAGCCTAGTAGCAGGGGGTCCGCGGTGGCGGGCGCTGATGTGCATTTTCGGAGGAGGGAGATAGTTGTGATGGCGGGCGACAGGTGGCGCTGACACAAGTCCTGCAAGGCTATCTTGTCTCGTCCTGCCACACTTAACATGGCAGTGTCGAAGGGAGGTGCGGCGAGGGAGCGGAGGAAGATCCTAGGGAGAACATCAGGGAGAGGAGAGAGGAACGAACAACGCTTAGGTAGAAGAAAATATACAATGCTGAGAACTTTGAATGAAGACAGAAAAAGAAGAAACGAGAGACAGCGTCCAATATAAATAGAACAAGAGACACTTTAAAAGAGAGCGACATAGGGGGAGAAAATAAGAGATGTCACAGTATATCACACCGAGACAGAGATAGTCTAGAGATACAAAGGCTTACGGATCGAGGGGGTCGTATAACGCGCACCCCTTCCTCCTCAACACGGGGGGGGGTGAGGGAAGGGAGTGAGGGGGGGGGCATTGCAAGGGGGCAACTATAGAAGCGGAGAGTATGAGAAGGGGAGATAGAAACTGATCCACCCTTCGCCCTTAGACCCACTTTTTATACATGATATGCGCTTACATTTCGTCTCCATGTCGGGGGAAAGGGGCAGGTGGGGGTGTAGGGGAGGAGGGGGAGAGGGAGGGGGAGGGGTGGAGTCACAGCTGAGCCAAGACGACTGGCCAAGGTTGTGGGATCCCTTGAAGGAGGGAGGGCGGGGGGAGGGGGGGGGGAGAGGGACAAGGAGTGGCGAACTACTTTTTGTGGCGTTTGAATAATGAGGGATTTGGGATGATTTATTAGTTTAGTTTGTGTGTGACTCCTGGTTTATGTGTTTTGGGGAGAGAGAGAGAGAGAGAGAGAGAGAGAGAGAGAGAGAGAGAGAGAGAGAGAGAGAGAGAGAGAGAGAGAAGAGAGAGAGAGAGAGAGAGAGAGAGAGAGAGAGAGAGAGAGAGAGAGAGAGAGGAGAGAGAGAGAGAGAGAGAGAGGAGAGAGAGAGAGAGAAGAGGAGAGAGAGAGAGAGAGAGAGAGAGAGAGAGAGAGAGAGAGAGAGAGAGAGAAAGAGAGAGAGAGAGAGAGAGAGAGAAGAGAGAAGAGAGAGAGAGAGAGAGAGAGAGAGAGAGAGAGAGAGAGAGAGTGCGAGAGCGCGAGCGAGGGAGGGAGAGGAGGGGGGGGGGCGTGAAGGACAGGACAAATAGACATGAGATAGGGAGGAGAGGGGGGAGGAAGGAAGAGGAGGTGGGGGATGGAATGAAAGGATGTTAGAACGAAAAAGAAAACGTAGATGATGACCATAATAACGATGGAAAAGACGAGTATTTCGGGCATGTTCAAACAGCCCGAGGAGGCGGCCACGGGCGTCACCTCGCGAGGGCGGCCCGCACCCCCCACCTTCCCCCGCCCCCTCTCCGCCCTCTGCCCGGGGTCCAACGCATGGGGTCATTACACCAGCAAGCATTACAGGCCGTTATTCCTGGCCCTCTCTCTCTCCTTCGCTAGATTTTCTCATTCTCATGCCTTGTTCTCGCTGTTCGTATTTTTTTCTTCTTTTCTTCTCTCGTGGAACTGATGGTGCGTTTCGTGGATTGAGGCCTTTTGAATTTGAATTTGAACTTGCGTCTTTGTTATTCCTCGTCCCTCTTTGTTTCACGCAGGCTTTCTTATTTTGTCCTTTTTCATGTTGGTGTTTTCAACGCTTCTCCTTTCACTTCTCGCCTCTCTTCTCTTATCTCCTCTCCGTTCTTCTCTTTTTATTTCACATATATTTTATTATTGTATTCCTCGTCCTCTTTCTCCTTTACTCCTATTCCCTCCGCTTTATGTCTCCCTTCCCTCCTCTCCTTCGCCGTGACTTGTTCATTTGTATTTTTGCTTTACCTTCTTCGGTATTTCGGGGTTACGATGATGTGTGGGAGAGAGAGAAAGAGGGAATGGAAAAAAACGAAGGATAGAAGAGAAAAAGTGGATGAGAGGGGAAACAAAGACAAAAGAATTTGGAGTCGCTTATTGTATCACTGAAAAAAGAAATTGCCCGATCGCATGTTGTCACCGGCTGCTGTGTGTTTGTGTAATTGTTTATTAATAGACGGGGAATGGTTTTTAATGTAATTTTGATTCTCTCTCCTCTCTCTCTCTCTCTCTTCTCTCTCTTCTCTCTCTCTCTCTCTCTCTCTCTCTCTCTCTCTCTCTCTCTCTCTCTCTCTCTCTCTCTCTCTCTCTCTCTCCTCTCTCTCTCTCTCTCTCTCTCTCTCTCTCTCTCTCTCTCCTCTCCTCTTCTCTCTCTCTCTCTCTCTCTCTCTCTCTCTCTCTCCTCTCCTTCTCTCTCTCTCTCTCTCTCTCCTCCCTCCTCCCTCCCTCCCTCCCTCCTCCTCCCTCCTCCTCCCTCCCTCCCTCCCTCCCTCCCAGCCGCGTCCGACAGGAGACGGAAGGAAAGGAGACGGAAGGAAGGGAGAGGGGAAGGCCTATCCGCCGGTGTGAAACTCATTACCCAAGTTGGTGTCTTCGCGGCTGTATCGTCTACTCGGGCTGTCACGTAACTCGAGCGTCGGACAAAAGTCGGCGGTGTCGTCTGGCCCTTCGCCCGACGCCGCCACGCGGCAGCACCACGCTCTGGCCGCCGCTGTTGACGGAGGTGTGTGTTTGGGGTGCGAGGCGGTTGGTTGCGGCGGGAGGGGGAGTTGGGCTGGGGCAAGGCAGGGGGGGGGGGTGGAGGTGGAGGTACAGGTGCTGCTTATGTCGGGAGTTGTACGGAGGAGGAAGGAAGGGAGGGAGGGAGGCGGAGGAATAAAGGGAGGGAAGGGAGGGAGGGAGGGGGAGGGAGGGAGGGAGGGGGAGGAGGGGGGAGGGAGGCGAGGGGGGAGGGAGGGAGGGAGGAGGGAGGGAGGGAGGGAGTGAAGGAGGAAAGAGTGGGAGGGAGGATGAGGAGATGAGGGAAGATATCAGGATAAAAACGCTTCGGTGAACAACGTGTAGAGTTCATATTTTGTTTTTTCGTGTAATTACTTTAATTTTGTTTCGAAGAGGTTAGTTTTCTCTCTCTCATTTTCTTTTCGTCCTGCAGTGTAGAATACATTCGCGTAGAATAAAACTAAGGGTACGGAATGAGGGAAAAACTTTGCTCTGTGGATGGCCCAACTCCAGTTTTATTATTTTCAAATTTCAAGGAAATTCTGGGTTACACGCGAACTAAAAANTGAGGCTCTAAACTCTTAGATTACACGTCCAACCACTTCTTTCCCCTCCCTCCTTCTCTCCCCTCCCCGCTCTCTCTCTCTCTTCATCTCCTTCTCTTTCTCATGTCTTTCTCTTCTTTCCCCCTCTCTCTGTCTCTCCTTCTCTTTCTCCTTCTCACGTCTTTCTCTTCCTTCCCTCTCCCCTCTTCCCTCCTCTCCCCTCCCTTCTCTCTTCTCACGTCTTTTCTCTTCTTTCCCCCCTCTCTTCCCTGTCTCTTCTTCATTTCCTTCTCATCTTTCTCGTCTTTCCCCTCTCTCTCTTCCCTCTCCTTTTCCCTCTTTCTCCCTTCCTCTCCCTCTCACGTCTTTCTCTTCTTTCCCTCCCCTCATCTGCATCCCCTCTTCCCCTCTTTCTCCCTTCTTTTATCTTCTTTTCTTTTCTTTCTCTAATCTTCTTCTTCCCTTTTCTGTTTCTTTTTTGTTTCTTCCCGTTTTCTTTCTCTTGCCATCTTCTTCCTCTTTCACTTTCTTTTCGTTTTCTTCTTACTTACTGTCTCCTTTATTTCTTTTCGCTCTTCCCGTTTTCTCTTCTTTCGCATGTTGTCTCATTTGTTGCTTCGTCTTCTCTCCGTCTTTAGCAGCATTGTTTACTTTCCTTTTGCCTCCCTTCCTATCTCCCTTCTTCCTTTTCATCTTCATTACTGCTATTGTTCGTATTATCAGCATAATTCCGCTGTCTCAAGTCTTTATCCTTCTACTCTCTCTTCTTTCCTTTCTTAATGGAATTTCCCTCCCCTTCCTTCCTCCGCTTCTTCTAAACTCCCTGAACTTCCTCCTCCTCTCCTTGTTCCTCCTCCTCCTTTCTCTTGTTCTTCTTCCTCCTCCTCCTTCTTCTATTTCACTTTCCATCTTTTCCATCCTTACTTGTTCCAACTGATTCTCTAATCTTTCTTCCATCCCTTCCTCTTCCTTGTTTACTTCTCTCTTCCTATCCCTTTGTTCCTCTCCTCCTCTTCCTCCTCCTTTTCTCCTCCTTTTTGTATTCTTCCCTCCTCTTTTTTTCCTCCCTCTTTTTTTTCTCCTCCTTATCGTCTTCCCTCCTCTTCCTCTCTTATATCTTTTCCCCTCCTCTTCTTCCTCCTTCTCCTTCTTCCTCCTTTTCTCCTCCTCTCCCTCCTGCCCTCGTCTTCTTCCCTCCTCCACCCCTTGCTTCCTGCTCCTTCGCCTCGCCTCCTTTCTCCTCATCTTCCAGTTAATCTCACCTTTCATTTCCTCTCGCCTTTTTTTCATAATCTTCGTTTCCTCCCTCTCTTCTTTCATCTGCCTCCTTTTCCTCGTCCATTCTCCAGTTCGTTTTCCTCTTACTCCTTCTTCCTCTCTCCTCTCTTCTCTCTCTTCTCTCTTCTCTCTCTCTCCTCTCTCTCTCTCTCTCTCTCTCTCTCTCTCTCTCTCTCTCTCTCTCTCTCTCTCTCTCTCTCTCTCTCTCTCTCTCTCTCTCTCTCTCTCTCCTCTCTCTCTCTCCCTCCCTCCCTCCCTCCCTCTCTCTCTCTCTCCCTCTCTCTCTCTCTCTCTCCCTCTCTCTCCTCTCTCTCTCTCTCTCTCTCTCTCTCCGTTCCTTCTATTCTATTTGTTGTCGGCGATTTTCCCACTGGATGCATATTACTTATACATTGTTAAGGACCTTTTTGGCACTTTACTGTCTCCCAGGCGTCTGCTTTTCTTTGTTAGTGTATATACTTGCAGTATACATATACACGTGCATATATATATATATATATATATATATATATATATATATATATATATATATATATATATGTATATATATATATATATATGTATAATATATATATACATATATATATATATATATACATATATATATATATATATATATATATATATATATATATATATATATATATATATATATATATATATATATATATATATATATATTATATATTATATATATATATATATATATATATATATATATATATATATATATATATATATATATATATATATATATATATATATATATATATATATATATATATATATATATATATTATATATATTATATTATTTATATTTATTTATATGTATGTATGCATGTATGAACATGCCTAATTACATAAATACATCTCCTTCCATCCTTTTTTTCTCTCTCTCATTACTTTCTTCTCTTTTCCCTTCCTTTCCATCACCCCCCCCCCGCCCACCCCCCCCACCTCCCCCCCCCCCCGCCTCCCCACCATGCCCCCGAACCCGGCTGTTTGCCCTGGCAGCGACACCACCTCGAAGGGGCATCCTCAAGCACTATTTAACCGCGTCATTTTCCCGCACCTCGCGAGTCTGTTTCAATAAATCCTCGGAAGCAGGAGGATCCGACCCTCATGGCCCAGGTGAGCTGCGGGTTGTGGGGGGGGGGGGATCGAATCTTTTTTAATTAAGCCCTTCAAAACTCTTCAGTGGTCGCCTCACGCCCGGATTGGCCGCGCGATTAGAGTACGGCACGATGATTACAGCTCGGAAGCAGCCAATTTATCACTTGAGCTGCTGCTGGCAACACTGTGCGCACGGTGGTCAGGGGTCGGGATTCGTTATTATCTGTGCTTAGAAAATGTCTATTTTTGCACCTTTCTTTTTTTTTTTTTCCTTAAACCGAACGATAACTTCTCTCTCTCTCTCTCTCTCTCTCTAGACCTCTTGATTTGTTTTTCCTCCGATCATACGGAAGAAAAAACATAAAATATTCCTCCTGTTGTGATGACGATAAAAGAAAAAAAAAACAGGTAACAAAAACGAAGCGCGGTTACACTCCGCGAAAACTCGAAAGCTTCCAATCTCGCCGTGAAACTGTTGGCTCGGAAAATATGTCCCCTCCGCCGGTACTAATATTAGGTTTCGGAATGGTCTATGTGATGGGAATGATGCCCCGAGAAGATATGAAAACTTTAAATTATGGCGAGTGGAAGTGTTTTATTGGAGTCTTGAGTTACGGTTAGATGTCGTAGGCCAGTTTATTAGTTAGCAATAACTTACAATCCGGGGGATTATGGGTAGAGAGGGGGAAGGGGGTGGGGCTGGCGAGGAGGGGGGGGCTTAGGGGACAGGGAGAGGCTAGAGGGGAGCTGCTGGAGGAGTAGGGGAGGGTAAAGGGGCGGAGTTAGGGGAGGAGTATCGGTAAAGCGGGGAGAGGGGAATGAGAGGGGAATCGAGGAGGGGAGGAGAACCATCTGAGAGGGGGGAGATAAGGGGAGCGAGGAGGGGAGGAGAGCCACCTGAGAGAGAGGGGAGAGAGAGAGGGAGAGGGAAGAAGGCGAAGAGACAGGTGAAACGGCGTCTTAAAAGGATATTGCTACGGCCTAAAAAGATATTTTATTTCCGTTTCATAGGGCTTAATATTCAGCGACCGTAATCAGCCTTCGTATATCAATATCTTGGGACATTTTATTACTTCTGCAATATATTTCCGAACGTGATACACGCGTTGGATGACTGGCAATAGATCTGAGCTAAACATTTCCATCGAGTTTCCAGTGTGATTACAACTTTTCATAATGTTATATCTATGTATCTATATACACACACACACACACACACACACACACACACACACACACACACACACACACACACACACACACACACACACACACACACACACACACACACACACACACACACATTATATATATATATAATATATATATATATATATCATTTTTCCTTCCACACTTCCTTCCCCAACTTCTCCCCCCCCTCCCTCCCCTCCTCCCCTTCCCTTCCCAAAAACTTCCCAAACTTCTCTCTCCCTCCTTCCACAGTGCCTTCCTACCTCTTCCCTCCCCCCTCCATCCACCTCCCCTCTCCTTCCAACGCCCTTCCCCAACAAACTCTCTCCCCTCCCTCCCTCGTCCTCTCCCTCTCCAACAATGCCTTCCTTACTCCTCCCTCCTCACCCAATTCTCTTCCCTTCCCTTCTTTCCACAGTCCCATCCCCAACTTCTTCCCCCCTCCCTCCCGTTCCCCTCCCCTTTCCTCCCCTCTCTCCCCAACCACACTCTCCTTCCCCTTTCTTCCCCCTCCCCCTTTCCCTCCCCTCTTCTTCCACAGTGCATTCCCCAACTTCTCTCTCCCCCCACTCCCTTTCCCTCCCCTTTCCTTCCACAGTCCCTTCCCCAAGTTCTATACCATCCCCCTGTCTTTCCCCTCCCCTCCTCTTCCAAAGAGCCTTCCCCAACTTCTCTACACCCCCCTCCAAGCCCCCTCCCCTATCCTTCTACAATGCTTCCTCAACTTCCCCCCCTCCCCTCTCCTTCCAAAGAGCCTTCCCCAACTTCTCCCCCTCCCCCTTTACTCCCTTCTCCCCCTCTCTCCTTCCAAAGAGCCTTCCCAACTCTCTTCTCCTCCCCCTTCCAACACCCCCCCCCATCCCCGCTCTAACCCCCCAAACCCCCCCAAACCCCTCAAGGTCTCTCCCACAACAACGTGATAATCTTTCAAGAACTCCATTAGCTCGGCATGGCGGTAAGCTCGGGTTCAGTAATCCCTGGATTTCCACACGCCCCTAGCATTGCTGCTTCGGAGCGGGGTGGATGAGGTTTGAAATGGGGGGAGGAAGGGAAGGGGGGCGGGGGCTGGGAGAGGAAAGGGTGGAATTGGGGGGCAGGGGGAGACAAGAGAGGGATGGAAGAAGAGGTTTAAATGGGGGCAGGGGGAGGGGGAGGGAGGGAGGGAGGGGGAGAAAGGGGTTTGGAATGGGGGGAGGGAGGGTTGAGGGGGTTTTGGAACGGGGGGAAGGGAAGAAGGGCTAGCATTGCTGCTGTCGGAGCTGGGTGGATGAGGAATTTGAAATGGGGGGGAGGAAGGGGGTGGGAGGGGGTTGGGGTGGGGGTGAAAGGGTTTGGAATGGGGGCAGGGGGGAGAGAGCAGAGGGATGGAAGAAGGAGTTTGAAATGATGGGAGGATGAGGGAAGGGAGAAGGGAGGGGGAGAAGGGTTATGGGAATGGAGAGGGGAGGGTGTGGAAGGGTTATGGGAGACGGGGAAGGGGGCGAAAGGGCGCCTAGGTTCTGCATCGGAGCTGGGGTGGATGAGGAATTTGAATAATGGTGGGAGGAGGAAGGGCGCGCGCGCGCTGGGAGGGGGACGGGGGTGGGGGGCAGGCGCGGTAGGGATGGGCAGCGGGGTGAAAGAGTTATTGGAACCTCAAGGGGGAGAAAGGCTAGGGATGGAAGAGAAGGGATTATGAATGGGATAGGGAAGGGAGGGGAGATAGAGGCGGGGAAGGGAGTTGGCCGGGGAGGAGGATCGAAACGGGACGGATGGGACGAGTATGTGGAGGGGGTGAAAAGTGTGTCTTAGGAATGTCGCAGGAGGTGTAATCGCGCACAAGAGGTTTGGAATGAGGAGAGAGGGAGGGAGGAGGAGTGAAGGGTTTAGGGAGTAATGGCGGTCGGGAGGGGAGAAGGAGGGAAGTGTGCGTAGGAATGGGTGGGGAGGGAGGGATAGGGAAGGAGGTTTTGGAATGGAAGCCGCGCGCACGCGCACGAGGGGAGGAGTGTGAGGTATGAAAGGGTGTTTGGAATCAGGGGGTATAGGAAGAGGAGGGGGGTGAAGGGTTGCGGAGATGGGGGAAGGGGAGAAAGTGCAAGCATTTGCGGCTAGCTGAGTCTTGGGGGGGAGAGGATTTGAAATGGGGCAGGGGGAAAGAAGGGGAAGAGACGGGAGAAAAGTGGTTTGGAATGGGGGGGAGGGGGTTCCGGTGGAGGAGGGGAGGGGAGAAAGGGTTGTATATATATGTGGGGGGGAAGGGGGTGAGGAAAAGGGGACGGGACTGGCGAGAGAAAGTGTTTGAAATGGCCGGTTACAAGTAAGGGCAGGGCATTAAGGGACAAGAGAGAGAAGGTTTTGGGGTGGGAGGGAGGGAGGTGGGGGGGAGTATGAGGGGGATGGGGAGAAAGTGTGTGTATATATATAAGGGGTTGAAGAAGAGAACGGGGAGAAAGAAGCAGGGATAGAGGAGTGGAGTGGTAGGTAGAGGGGGATAGAGCAGGGTTAGGGACTCGCGCATAAAGGGTCGCATAGAGGAGGAGAGAAGGTGGCGGGGAGCGAAGGGTTTTGGAAGAGAGAAGAAGGGAGGAGAAGGGTTTGCACCACGCGCGCGCGCACAGGGAGAATGTTAGGAGAGGCGAGAGGCAGGGGAGAAAGAGTTTAGAATGGGGTGTGGGGGCTTGGGGAGGGAGGGAGGGAGGGAGGGGTGGGAAGGGTTTGGAAGGGGGGGGGCGGTGGGAGTGTGCACGAGCCGAGGTGTAGGGGCATTAGAGAACAGGTACGAAGAAAGTATATATATAGAAAGGTGTGCTTACGAGAGGGTTGTGTGTGTGTGTGTGTGTATATATTAAGGAAAAGGAAAGAATGTAATTTAACATGGCACAGAAAGAAGGGACGCAGAGGTGGTTGAAAATGAATGGAAGGGAAAGGGAAAAAGAAGGCGACAGCACACACGCACGCGGAAGGAGAACACGCGC
The DNA here is from genome assembly GCF_003789085.1 of Penaeus vannamei. Lineage (NCBI taxonomy): Eukaryota > Metazoa > Arthropoda > Malacostraca > Decapoda > Penaeidae > Penaeus > Penaeus vannamei. The sequence continues at coordinate 56,568 of NW_020870800.1, forward strand.
AGAATGGATAGGTGAGTAAAGTTGAGAAGTGGATAGACCAAGAGGTGAGCGACATGGAACGCGCTAAAGGGTGACGCGCGCAGAGGTAGAGAGACAAATGGGGAGAAGGGCCAAGTGTGTAGGAAAAAGTAACGCAGAGAACGCTCGCACACACACGCGAGTAGCGCAGTGTAAAGGGTGTGTATATAGTGTGTGTCTAGTATAGTGGTAAGTGAAGGAAGAGAGAGGCGGTCACGGCGAGGGAACACATATGGACAAAGATAAAAGCGCACGCACACGCACAGGGATAGGAAGAAGGCAGTAAATAAAAGCGCTGAGAAGTCTGTAGAGAAATAGAGCGTAAGAGAGAGTAGAAGCTTAAAAGCGTGACAGGCAAAGGGAGAGAAACGTGAGTAAGGTAGAAATGTGTGTGTTTGCGGACAGATTGGATTCAAGGGAGGTGTGGATTTCAGGGTCCCATGAAGAATGGGTAACGGGTGAAAAGGTGAAGGGTGGCTCGACGCACGGTGCGCTCTAGGGAGGAGAAAATGGGAGGCAATTCACACGAAAAATATGTGTGTGTGGGGGTAGGAGAGGGCCTTTCGACGCTCGCGGTTCGAGGAGAGATAGGAAGGTCGCACGCACGCGCTGCAGTTCAGAGGTCTCGCGCGCTCACGAGAGAATGGAGGTGGGTAGAGTGTGTTGGGGCAGTGTGAGCCTATGAACGACATTAAGAACACAGGTGAAGGGTGAGAAGAGTTTGTCAGGGGACACGCAAGGAATAGAGAGAAGGGCGAATGAGTGGGACCTTTTCTCACTCGTGAGGAGAAGGAAGAGGAGAGTGAGATAGAGCTGGGCTTTCCCACGCACGTAGGTTGGGAGACGAGAGAATGAAGAACAGGCATTATTCGAGGAGGACAGGTCATGCACACGAACATGAGAAAGTGAAAGGTGGGCTTGCCCAGAGTGGGTCACGAAGAAAATGAAGAGAAAGGGTGTGAAAAGGCTGGGCTTTCAGAGCTCTCGCGCGCTCACTAGAACGCAAAGAGAAAGACGCGCCCACGCGCTCGCGCGCATATTCAGGAAGAAGATCAACGAACTTCGAGAACACGAGAAACGCGCTCGCGCGCTCTTCCTCCAGCAGTCGTGGGATAGAGGTGGAGCTTTCAGGAGTGGTCATGGAGAATGGGACACGCTTCTTCGCCACAAAGGTGGTTTAGAGTGGGTCATGAAGAAATGACAAGGTGAAAAGGTGGCTTTCAGAGTGGGTCATACGAAGAAAGGAGAGTGAAAAAGGTGGGCTTTCATATATATACGCACGCTCGGGCACGTACGATCATATTATATATATATATATATTGTAGTGGGTGCACGCACGCTCGGTCACGTATATATGTATATATAGAGAGTAAATTAAGGGGTTCAGACGTGAGGCACGAGAAGAACACTAATGGAGAGGTGTGAGCTCTCACACGCCACTCGCACGCCACGCTCCGCACACAAGGTCGCGCTATATATAGAGTGGGCTTCGATGAGCAAAGTAGAGGGACACGCTCGCAAAAAGGTTTTGGCTTCACAGAGTCCATGAAGAAGAGTGAGGAAAAAGGTGGGGGTTTGGATGCTCATGGAAGAATGAGATAGTGAAAAAGGTGGCCTTTCCAAACGCTCGGGTCACGAAGAAATGAGCACAATGAAAAAGGTGGGCTTCCGTATGTGGGTCATGAATAAATGAGAAGCTTGTAAAAGGGTGGGCTTTCCAGCAGAGAGAGAAGACGAAAGAGAAGTGTAGAGAAAGGTGGGCTTGCTCAGAGTGGGTTCAATGAAGAATGAGAAGGTGAAAAAGTTGGGCTTTCAGAGTGGGTCACGAAGAAATGAGAGTGAAAAAGGTGGGCTTTCAGATTATTCATAGAAAATGAGAAATATGAGAAAAAGTGGGCTTTCAGAGGGTATGAAGAAATGAGAAGTGAAAAAGGTGGGCTTTCAGAGTGGGTCATGAAGAAATGAGAAGTGAAAAAGTGGGCTTTCAGAGTGGTCACAGTGGGCTTTCAGAGTGGTCATGAAGAAATGAGAAGTGAAAAAAGGTGGGCTTTCAGAGTGGGTCACGAAAAAGAGAAGTGAAAAGGGTGGGCTTTTAATGAAGTGAAAAAGGTGGGCTTTCAGAGTGGTCACGAAGAAATGAGAAGTGAAAAGGGTGGGCTTTCAGAGTGGGTCATGAAGAAATGAGAAGTGAAAAAGGTGGGCTTTCAGAGTGGGTCATGAAGAAATGAGAAGTGAAAAAAGTGGGCTTTCAGAGTGGGTCATGAAGAAATGAGAAGTGAAAGGGTGGGCTTTCAGAGTGGGTCATGAAGAAATGAGAGTAAAAGGGTGGGCTTTCAGAGTGGGTCATGAAAGTGAAAAAAGGTGGGCTTTTAGAGTGTGAAATGAGAAGTGAAAAAGGTGGGCTTTCAGAGTGGGTCATGAAGAAATGAGAAGTGAAAAGGGTGGGCTTTCAGAGTGGGTCATGAAGAAATGAGAAGTGAAAAGGGTGGGCTTTCAGAGTGAGTCACGAAGAAATGAGAAGTGAAAAGGGTGGGCTTTCAGAGTGGGTCATGAAGAAATGAGAAGTGAAAAAGGTGGGCTTTCAGAGTGGGTCACGAAGAAATGAGAAGTGAAAAGGGTGGGCTTTTTAGAAGTGGGTCATGAAGAAATGAGAAGTGAAAAAGGTGGGCTTTCAGAGTGGGTCACGAAGAAATGAGAAGTGAAAAAGGTGGGACTTGAGAGTGGGTCACGAAGAAATGAGAAGTGAAAAAGGTGGGCTTCCAGAGTGGGTCACGAAGAAATGAGAAGTGAAAAAGGTGGGCTTTCAGAGTGGGTCACGAAGGAATGGGAAGGGTGAAGGATGAAGGGTGGGCTTTCAGAGTGGGTCACGAAGAATGAGAAGTGAAAAAGGTGGGCTTTCAGAGTGTGCCATGAAGAAATGAGACATGAAAAAAAAATTGGGTTTCAAGGATTGGCCCTAAAATAATGGAAAATGTGAAGGGTGGGATTTTAGGGTGAATCACCAAGAAATGAAATCTGTCAAGGGTGGGCTCTCAGGATGGGGCCACGACGAAGAATTGCAAAGGGTGACAGGGTGACATAGGATTTCCAAGGGTGAACTTTAAAAGCTCAGATGACAAGGATTTACAAGAGAGCGAATCGTAAGGCGGATTGGTGAGAGACTAGAAGGGTGAATTTGAGATTAGGCAGAAAAGGGTTAAGAAGGAGTGGGAAAGGGAGCGCTTGCAGAGATAAAAAGATGGGAAGAAGGAGGACGTTTAAAGGGGATGAAAGGGAGATAGAGGGGAAAGGGAAGAAAACGGAGAAGAAAATGGAAGAAGCGCTATGGGAAAGGGGGATTAGGGAGGAAGTAAAAAGGAGATGGAAAGGAATAAGAAGGAGGAAGAGGAAGAGGAGGATTATCAAGAGGAAAGGAGGAGTAGCAGAAGAGTAAGAGGGAGAGCAAGAAGAGGAGGGTGAGGAGAAGGAAGAAGAGGACGAGGAGGACAGGTTGATTGCTAGGAGGAGCGGAGAAGAAGAAATGGAAGAAAAACGAGAAGAAGAGGAAGAAGAAAATTAATAAAACGAACAGATGGAGAAGGAAGAGGAAAAAGAAAATAATTCAAAGGAGCAGAAGGAAGATTAATAATAATAGGAGGACCGATAGGAAGAGTGAAGTAAGAATGACAGTAGCAAGTAAAAACAAACAACAAGAGAGAATAATAATAACAAAATGATCAGAAACGGAAGGAAGAAGAAAAAGAAAAGGAATGATAAGGAGAGCGGACTAAGAATGACCGTTGCAACAAGAACAAGAAATATAACAAAGAACAAGAAATACAACAACAACAACAAGGAGAGAAGAGGAGAAGACGAGGGAGAGACAAAAAACAAGAAACAGAATAATAATAATAACAGAAGAAAGACCAAGAAACAGAATAATAATAATAAACAAGGAGAAACCAGAAGGAGAAAAAACGAAGAAAGAGACAAAGACCAACAAACCAAAGAATAAGAATAAGAAGAGGAAACCAGAAGGAGAAAGACGGAAAGGAGAGACGGACAAGGGAAGACAAGGCAATAATCTAATCTCTCGCCCTCCCCCACCCCCACCCCACACCCCACCCCTCCACCCCCCACCAACCACCCCCCTCCACCCAATCTCACCAATCTAATCCATTTAATTCCCTCCCGCAACCCACATCGGCGGACGGAGGAGGTAGCCAATATCCGCTCTCAAGAACCCGGAGACGTCTCGCAGCAACTCGGCACTCATCAATGTTGCACTGTTCGCTGCCCGCCG
>NW_020870800.1:72064-102064 GCF_003789085.1 Penaeus vannamei
TTACATACATGCATACACACGTACATAAAAACAATACATACATACAGGCATACGTACATATGCATACACAAATACATACATACATACATACATGGACACACACACACACATACATACAGGCATACGTACATATACATACACAAATACATACATACATACATACATGCACACACACACACACATACATACAGGCATACGTACATATACATACACAAATACATACATACATACATACATACAACACACACATACATGCAGGCATACGTACATATACATACACAAATACATACCAACATACATACATTACACACACACCACACATACACCATACACATATACATATACACATAATTACATACATACATGCACATACATACAGCAAATATACATACACAAATACATACATACATACATACACACACACACTACATACAAGCATACGTACATATAGGCATACGTACATATACATACACAAATACATACATACATACATACATACATGCACACACACACACACACATACATGCAGGCATACGTACATATACATACACAAATACATACATACATACATACATGCACACACACACATACATACAGGCATACGTACATATACATACACAAATACATACATACATACATACATGCACACACACACACATACATACAGGCATACGTACATTAACATACACAAATACATACATACATACATACATGCACACACACACACACATACATACAGGCATACGTACATATACATACACAAATACATACATACATACCATACATGTACACACACACACACATACATACAGGCATACGTACATACATACACAAATACATACATACATACATGCACACACACACACTACATACAGGCAACGTACATAACATACACAAATACATACATACATACATACATACATGCACACACACACATACATACAGCATACGTACATATACATACACAAATACATACATACATACATACATGTACACACACACACACATACATACAGGCATACGTACATATACATACACAAATACATACTTACATACATGCACACACACACACACATACAGGCATACGTACATATATACATACACAAATACACTTACACATACATGCACACACACACATACATACAAGTACATATACGTACATAACATACACAAATACATACATACATACATACATACACACACACACACACACACACACGTATGCATGTATAATGATATCAGATGAATAAAGATAAATGAAAATATCTGATGTCCGGCGAAAAAGTTATGAAATTCTTTTAAACTTAATTAAGCGAGAGCCGATTCAGGTTTTATCAAGGGCTCAGCAACTTGCAACACTTCCAGCCTTTTGCAATATTCAAGTTGGAATCTTAATCCCAAAATAAATTAATTGTTAATCTAGTATATATACGTGTTTGTCGAATGGATGTATTTTGATACACGTGAATTTTTTTTTTTTTTTTTTTTTTTTTTTTTTTTTTTTGGTATGTATGATTGATAGTTTTGGCTGTTGCAATCAAATCAGATCAGGGATTCTTTTGACATAGTTTTGTTTTTGTATCATTGGTTTTTTTTTCTTGTCTTTAAACAACAATTCATGCAGGTCATAATGTTTCAATTTTTCTTTATCAATGTTTTATTTACTACCGTTGTTATCATAAGTGTGGTCATTATCTGTTATTTTTATTATCGTTTCCATTATCCTCATTAATTCTGTCATTATCATTGACTTTATCGTTTCTGTTGTTTTAACATTGTCATCATTTTTCTGTGATTTTCTTTCCGTTCCTGTTATTATTAGATATAATTGTCGCTACCCGGATTATTATCATCCACTATTATTATTATTATTTCATTTTTTTTCTTTCTAATTCATGTTTTTTTCTTTCTTTCGTTCTCCCATTAATTATCATTTTTATTGAGGAATTGTCTCTTTTTTGCGTTTAACATCCTGGTATTTTCGACAATATCACAGCCCATTCATGGCGGTTTTAGGCTTATTTCACTCTCTAATTCATGTTTTTTTCTTTCTTTCTTTCGTTCTCCCATTAATTATCATTTTTATTGAGGAATTGTCTCTTTTTTATTTTATCTCCCTTATCAAAGTCATCATCATTATTTTCCAGAAGAGAATTGGGAACATTGCTTCGTCCTTTTCAGGAATCTTAATATTGAGAGTTCTTTAGGCTATTCTGAAGACATTTACCTGTGTAAACACACACACACACACACACATACACACAAAATAATATACATATATATATAATATATATATATATATATATATGTGTGTGTGTGTGTGTGTGTGTGTGTGGTGTGTGTGTGTGTGTGTTGTGTGTGTGTATGTCTATTTGTTGCGTGTGTGTGACTCACACACATCTAAATTTCTATTTCCAAATTCCCAAGGCTATTTCTCCATATCTTCATCCAAAAAACAAAAAAAGGGGATAATAACAAAAACAGCTTTTATCCGAATAAATCTTTATTGTCTTTTCGAGATGTTTCCCAACAAAGGCATGCTTTAAATCTCGCTCGAAAATACCAAAAATATACAAGTTAATCTGTAGGACTTTTTTCTCTCGTCTCCTTCTTCCTCTCTCGTTTTGTACAGATGTGTGTCGCCTGTTAGATCATTAGAAAATAATCGAGAAGAAATAAAAACAAAAACAAAAAGAGAAAAGCAAACAGACAGACTGCGAAAAAAGGTTCGTGAGAAAAAGGAGCAATCGGCAACCGTGGCCCCTTTAACATCCTGGTATTTTCGACAATATCACAGCCCATTCATGGCGGTTTTAGTCTTATTTCACTTTCTAATTCATGTTTTTTTTTTCTTTCTTTCGTTCTCCCTTTAATTATCATTTTTATTGAGGAATTGTCTCTTTTTTTCCGTTTATCCCCGTTGAGAGAGAGAACGGCGTCTTCCCGTTTTCTTTCAGATAGCTTGCCTGAAAGTTGTTTTCTTCCCGTTTTCTATATTTTGTGTGTGGGGGATTATCTACGTTTCTTTTCCTTATTCGGGAACTTAAAAAAAAAGTCTTGTCACGAGATTTATATTTATATATATATATATTTTCTAAGGTCATTTCTTAAAAAAAAAAAACTTCCATTTTTCCGTTTTCTTTTAGTCCTCCCTGAACCCATTGATCCTCACGCCCCCCTAGCGGCCAGATGCGGAATCATAATCATAATGAAATGGCGTCAATGATGCTAAGGTTTAACATCAATAAATACTTACATATATACATTGCACAACACTGAATACAAATGTACAAAAATATCACAGCTTTCTACATCGATATCAGGTAGTGTAGAAGTTTGAGAGCTGAGGGATGCAACGGAATCGAGTATTATCAGAAAAATAGATTTAGAATGCGAGGTCTTAGCGAGGTCGGGACGCAAGAACTCGTCGGATTTTTGCCATTTCATTCTATTTTTTTCTTTCCTTTTAATGAATTCGGTTTTCATGTACGCAGAAATTTGATCACAACTTTGGGGAAAAAAAAAAAATATATCGTTCCGGTCTTACGTCACGACCTGCTCATGACGCCATGGCAGTGACGTCACACTGAAGAAAACCCGCGAAAGAAAATGATCAACATAGAAATCGATTCAGAAAAAAAACAAAAACACAATGAACTTTGTCATTATATAGAGATCACGACCTCCCGCTGCTCTGTGTCCTATAAAAATCTGCTACAATCTATACAATTATACACACCGGAGCCATAATTCTCTTTTATACAGAAGCGCTCATATGTAAGGCATTACACAAGCTCTCACAAGCAACATGGCCGCAGGAAATCAAAAGTAATTAAAAAAAGGAAAATAAAAACAATCAAAAAATGAAAATAACTACTGGTTCCGCTAAAAAAAAGAGAGAAAAGGGAGATTTGATTAAAAAAAGAGAGAAATATATAGTCGGGGCTTAAAAAAAAGGAAATGTGTTGACTCCATAAGGCAGATTCTCTGAGGAGAGACCCAAGCCTCTCCAACTCTAGTACAAAATAATCTGATTCCCTTTTTAAAAGTCTACGTCACATAAAAACTATTTACCTCTTTCTCTATAAACGCATCATCCATTTTTGAAGGGGGGGTCAGAGAGGAGCTTAAAACGTGTGCATTCCACACTCCTTTCTTCCGTTTTACACTGAGAATATGCAGTAAATAGTAAAGTTATACACTGCGTTCGCGTAAGGGTGTGCGGATATCCAGTCCGCCGCGGATTCACATTTTCGCTTTTTGCTGACGCTGGATACCGCATTCATCAACGGAGAACGCTGTGGGGATAGCTGATGCCGCATGTAACACACAAACAAGCGTTCTTATAAGTACCGGAGGATGAATACATTACAGTAAACACTGAGATACGGATACTGAATGCGCCATGACGAGAGAACCGGATCCGCGCCATCGGCGAACGCTCCGGAAAATGGCGCGTCGACAAAACACAGCATCAAATTGGTCGTTGGTTGAGGAACCGGAGACAGACGAGGGCCGCCAGTAAGCGATAACAGACAGCAAGAGCCAGATATGCATCGTTACTGAACGTTCGTTAAACGTAGAGGATTCTGTCTAGGTCCTGCGCGAACGTTCGTAGAAACAGCGGATCGCTGGTCGTCAGCGCGGTCGGGAAATCGCCGGATGCCCGGTCGTCCTTTCCCTCGGGCGGCGAACGTCCGTGGAAGCACCGGGTATGCACCATTCTGTCTAGAGATGCCTGGAGGTACTGGATATGCCTTTCTGTGAACTCCCGAGCGAATGAGGGATATGCATAGTCGAAGGATGTCCCAAAGAGTGAGGAGGATATGCGTGGTGAGGGCGATGAGGGCGTTCGCGGGCGCGGGAGGCGGGGCCAAGGCGGCCTCACCGCGCGCGGCCGCCGGCATCCGAGCGAACGTTCAGAAAGCCTTTGGATATAAAATACATCATACCTGAACATTCAAGAGCCTCATAAGGTCCAAAAAGAGCTTGGACATTGGTCACGAGGATCACGCTAAACTTTAAGAAAATGGTCTTCACGACTTGACGGTTTGGGATACCACTGGTATCGCACGTTCACCGTCAGGCTACCGAGTCGCTGGCCCTTCGCCGCGCCAGCAGCGGCTGCGCGGGAAGAGTTCTGGAAACTTCGAGGACGGTCGCAGGAGCACCGGAGACGTCGTCGTCGCGGAGACGGTCATGAGGTTATGAGTGGGCGCTGTGACGCGGCGCTCGGGGCGGAGGACCCGAGGCGCCGCCACAGCAGTGTAAGTCCTTGAGGCACTACAAGAAGTCATCACGAGGTTTCTCGGCCGCGAGCGAGCGTCGCACACGAGGGTCGCGGCGTCACCACTAGAACGTCCGCTGTGACGCCGCTGCGCCACCACTTCACGGGGGAGAGGGGGGGGGGGAGGCACAATCGTCACTCGGGCGGGAGGAGCTCGAAGCTCCCCTTGGGGCGCCGTCAGAAGGGGAAATCCCCGCGTGAACACACTCGTGGCTTAGGCACTTGGGAACATGGCAGGCGCGAGGGGCGGGCCGCGGGCACGCACACGAGCACGCCCTCCCACATCACGCTTGGGGTCCTGCAGGAGGGAGGACCGAAGTCCTTCTGCTATACGACCACCTCGCTCGTCATGTGGTCCGCCTCCGCCGCCCGGGGCGAGATGGCCTTCAGGTTGATCTCCTTCTGTATGCTCTTGCAGGCCGGGTCGTGCGGGGTGATGTTGCGCTCCACGTCGGCGTTCTGCACCTTGCGCATGGCCGCCGGCAGCCCGTGCGTCGGGGACTCGCAGTCGCTGAGGTCCGTCTCGGGCGTGGCCAGGCTGGCCTTGGGCACCTGGATCAGGCCCACGGGCGAGCCCAGGGGCGCCACCCGCGGGTCGCCGGGGCCCTGCGGCGTGACGCGCGAGCAGGAGGGCCCCGCCTCGTCGCCGGGGCCGCCGCAGAAGGACGAGGTCTTGAGGGGGTTGTGGTAGCGCCACAGCTTCTCCTCGTTCTCGTTGTTGGACTTCTCGGCGTGGGCGTCCTCGGCCAGCTTTGGCCGACGAGTGACGGGGAAGGCGTTGCGGTGGTGCGCCTGCAGGTGGCGCCGCCGGCACTGCCAGTAGCCCAGCGCCGCCACCGCCAGGATCACCAGGACCACGAGCACCACCGTCACGGCCGCCAGGACCCCGTTGGCGATGCCTGCCGAAGGGAAAACGACGGGGTTAGATTTGGTTTTAGTATACTCTCTCTTTCTCTCACTCTCTCTCTCTATATATATATACATTTATTCTCTCTCTCTCTCTCTTTCTCTCTCTCATCCTCCCCTTCACCCCCCTCCCCCCAGGACCATCGACGTCCAACTGACCTGGGTTCTCGCCGCTGACGACCGTCGTCTCCACCTTGACCTCGACCACGGCGGTGAGGGCGCTGACGGTGGTGAGCCTCTTGCTGACCAGCTCGCCGAGGGTCTTCGCGGCGACCGTGACGTCGCCGTGAGGCCCTCCTGTAGGATACGACTGTTGGGGAGATGAGGAAGGAGAGCGGTTAGCGAGCGCCGTCGACCGAAGGGAAAGTGGAGTGGTTTTATGGGACAAAATCCCAGCGGCCATCCTCATTAGAATCAATTGCATTGCAAAACACGCCCGCAGAGAGCAAAGAAGAGACCAAGACGACGAAGGACTCACCAGCGTGACCTCGACCGTGTCGTTGGTGCCGGCGACGAGGCCGCACAGGATGACGGGCGAGGGCGTGGCGGTGTGGCCGTGGCGCCCCGCCCAGGCGGCGCGCAGCCCGCGGCACATGGTCTGCACGCGAGCGCCCACGTGCAGGCGCGCGCGGTCCAGCACGAGCGTGAGGCGCGCGCACGCGTTGTTGAGCGTGGCGCGGTTGGGCTGGCAGTCCTCGGGGCCGGGGTTGGAGGGCGGCGCCACCTTCTGCTCGTCGTGGCTCAGGTCGCGGCACTCGCCCCACGGCTCGCACGCGCCCGCCAGGCACCACTCGGGCGGCCCCGGCACGCACACCTGGGGCGGAGGGAGGGTTAGGGGGGTTGGGGCTTGCGCGTGTGCGCGCGTATGTGTGAGTGTGAATGTGTGTAAGTGAATGTGTGTGAGTGTGAATGTGTGCGTCTGTGTATGTGCAAGTGTCTTCCGTACATCAGGGCATATATAGACAGTATAAGGCAAAAATGCAATCATTAATATCCAAAGAAAAGCCGAAGCCAAACCCACCTGCACGGGCTTGCACGGGTAGTGCGCGGGGTCGCGCGAGCGCAGGCAGTTCTCGGGGCCGCACCAGACGGCGGAGCAGGAGGCGGTGCCGTGGCTGCAATGGCACGAGTTGCACTGGTGCGTCCAGACGGCGCCGTGCTGCCGCAGCTCGCCGTCCCAGAAGCACGGCTTGGGGGTGTCGACGCCCGTGTCGTTGGGGAGCTCGACGCGGTCGCAGCGGTGGCCCGTGCGGCCCGGCGGGCACACGCAGCGGAAGTAACCGGGGCCGTCCCTGCAGGTGCTGCCGAAGGCGCAGGGCGACGACGCGCACTCGTCGATGTTGATGCGGCAGTCGGGGCCGGCGAAGCCCGGCGCGCACTTGCACACGCGCGTGTTGATGCCGTCCAGGCAGCGGCCGCCGTTGTAGCAGGGGTACGTGGCGCACTCGTTGATGTTGTTCTGGCACGTGGCGCCGTCCCAGCCGTCCTGGCACAGGCACGTGAAGCCGTCGCCCGTGTTGACGCACGTGGCGCCGTTCTTGCACGGGACGAGTCGCAGCGCGGCGCTCGGGCTGCGGAAAAGAGGCCGGGTCAGGCGGCGCTCGGGCAGAGCGGCGCGGCTGCGCTCTCGCAAAAAAGACAACAAAAGCAACAAACAGCAGCGACTTACCGATCTGACACGTGGTGCCCTTCCAGCCCTCGGGGCAGCGGCACACGAAGGCCGCCCCTGCCCAGGTCGGCGCCACACCCCGCCGTTCTGGCACGTGGAGGCGTCGCAGTGGGACGTGGTGGACGCGCACGTGCGCCCCTTCCACCCCTCGGGGCACGTGCACGCGAAGTCCACCTTGCCGTCGACGCACGTGCCGTTGTTCCGGCACGGCTGGTCGGCGCACTCGTCCGTGTCTGCGGGGAGACGGGGCTCGTTCAGGGCGGGCGGAAGGGGTGTGTGTGTGTGGGGGGGTAGATGGTAGGAGTCGGTAGGGGGATAGGAGCTGATGGAAGAGGGGGAGGGGAGAGATGGGAGTGGGAGGAGGTAAAGATGGTGGGGACATGATGGGAGGACAAGGAACGAGTAACTGGAAGAGAGACGATATAGGAGAAGAGGGAGAAGGGAGAGGTGACGAAAAGGGAACATGAAAAAAGAGGAAAAAATAATGGAAAAAAAGACAAAGAGCATATGAAGAAGTATGAGGAAGAGGGAGGCTGGAGATGGGAAGGGGAGAGAGGGAAAGAGGAGAAAGTGAGGGGCAAGTAGGAGATAAGTTAAAGCTGCGATTAAGAAGAAGAAGAAGATGATGATGAGGAGGAGGGAGAATAAGAGAAAGATGAAGAAGAAGAAGAAAAAAAGGCAAAAGTAGTAGTAACAGCAACAGTACCCGAAGAATAAGACGCAAGAAGGAAAACGAAAAGAAAAACAACGGAGCACAGGTGACCAACGAAGCCCCGCCCACAAAATCCCTCCAACCTGACATGACTCGAGGGTCTTGCAATCTCCTCCGATCACTTAATAAGCCACGCGAGTTATCTCTCTTATCTCTCTTATCTCTCTTAGACGATCCCTTCCACGTGCATCCCACTGGCGTTTCTCTCCTACTTCCCTTTAATTAATCTATTCTTTTATCTGTCTATCTCCATTTTCTAAAGATCAAAATTAACTGCGTTTAATCCGATTATATTAACCTTGCATCTCCCCCAATTATTTATTTATTATTATTTTTTATGATTATTTTTTATGATGTCAAACTTATTCCTGAAATCGACCTAGAGTCATCCACATAGTCATCCACATTGGCATCCACATCCCCCCCCCCGTATCCTAAGCGGATTCCCTCAACGCTTTTCCCTCTCACCCTTCCCCCCCCTCCCCCGTCAGATTCGCCCCGTAAACTCATATTTCACTCATCTCTCCTCATCGCGGAATTGACTCACACCCGTTAACCTAACCAGTCTCACCCCCCACCCCCACCCCACCCCCAAAAAAAAAAAGAAAAAGAAAAAAAGAAAAAACTTTCATTATCCTACTCCACCTCCTCCCCCCCTTCCCCTCCCCCCCTACCCCCCCTTCCTTATATCCACAAGGATGCTGGTCATCCTACTTAATCAGCCGAGACACAAAGGAAGGGGAGGGGCGTGGGGGAGGGAGGGAGGGGAGGGGGAGGGAGGGAGGAGGAGGGCGGGGAGGGAGGAGGCGTGGAGGAGGGGAGGGGAGGGAGGGATGAATAGGGGGGGGGGGGGATTTAGAGGATGGAATGAGAGTAAGGGAAGTAGGAGGGGGTGAGGGGTAAGGGGGAGGGGGAGGAGGAGGGAAGGAGGAGAGGGCTGAGAGGGGGTGAGATGCAAAGAGGGGAAGGAGATGGGTAAGGAAGAAAGGGGTATAAGAAGGCTGCGATGACAGGGGAGATAAAAAAAAGAAGGAGGTGTCTAGAAGAATGGCAAAGAAAACAGGAGACACAGAAAACGAAAATAAAAATGACATAGAACACGGATGACAGAAAACAAAACAACAAAAACAATATACAAAAAAAACGAATTTAACGAAAAAAAAAAATGGCCGTTGACTTTCTAAATGTTGCACAAGATTGCATCAGTGATCAATTACAAGATAGAAAACCTTTGGAAATATGGATAAGAAAGCTAAGATGAAGGCGATGAGAGCGAAGAGAATGCAAGGAAAATAAAAGACAACGAATATTGTGATTAGCAGGGGGAAAAAGATGACAAACAAGGATTAGTATAATAATAACTATAGGGAGAAGGAACGGAGAAAGAAAAGAAACGAAAGAAAAAGAAAAAGAAAGAAAGAAAATGAAAAGAAAAGAAAGAAAAAAAAAAAAAAAAAAAGAAAAAAAGAAAGAAAAGAAAAGAAAAAAGAAAGAAAGAAAAGAAAAACGAAAAAAAAAATATAAAAAGAAGAAAACTGAAGAGCAGAAAACCACAGTCCACCGACCAACTACACTCGAAACCAAAAAAAAAAAAAAAAAAAAAAAAAAAAAAAAAAAAAAAAAAAAAATACAACAACAGCACAACAACAACCGACCAACTACACTCGAAAAAAAAAACAACAGCCACAACAACAACAACAACAAACACAACAACAACAGCAGCTTACCACGGTCGCAGGTCGGCCCCTCCCAGCCCTGGTCGCACACGCACTGGAACCCGCTGACGAGGTCCACGCACGTTCCGCCGTTCGCGCAGGGAGAGGACTCGCAGTCGTTCACGTCTGCGGGGGGAGAACGGAGGAGGGGGGGAGGGGAGAGAACGATTAGTTTGTGTCGGTGTTGTGTATGTGGGGGACAGATAGGAGGGAGGAAGGAACGTAGGAAGGAAGGAGAGGGATAGAGATAGAGATAGAGAGAGAGAAGAGAGAGAGAGGGGGGGAGGGAGAGAGAGAGGGAAAGAAGAGAGAGAGAGAGAGAGAGAGAGAGAGAGAGAGAGAGAGAGAGAGAGAGAGAGAGAGAGAGAGAGAGAGAGAGAGAGAGAGAGAGAGAGAGAGAGAAGAGAGAGAGAGAGAGAGAGAGAGAGAGAGAGAGAGAGAGAAGAGAGAAGAGAGAGAGAGAGAGAGAAGAGAAGAGAGAGAGAGAGAAAGAGAAGAAAAGAAAGAGAGAAAGAGAGAAAAAGAACGATAACAGAGGAATCGATGATAATTCAGGTATATAATAACAATCAAGAAATGTGATAAATGTCATTCTTACTAAATATGTAAATAAGCTTGACAGAGAATTAATGAAGATGAAGGAATTAATAATAATAACAAACATATAACAAATGATACATACACGAACATAGACGCGTATAGGCCTACAAATATTGCAAATGATGAACCAACTCAAGAAGCAATAACAATTTAAATTAGTAAATAAACATACATATTAAAACGAAAAGAAGGAAGAGGGAGAGAAAAGGAATCACTCGCAAGGAAGGTTTAATTTCGACCTTGCTTTCGGGTCAGCCAAAGGTCATCTAAAGGTCACGTGTTTTTTTCTTTCTTCCTTTTTTTTCTTTTTTTACTGTAGGATTTTCAAATTCCGAGAGGCGTTTGGAAGATGCAAAGACACTGTTTTAAATTTTTCGCTTTCTTTCCTTTTATACACACACACAGACACACACACACACACACACACACACACACACAAACATCGATCTGCACGCACGCTCACACATACACAAAAACAGTCATACACACACACATACACAAAAACAGTCACACACACACACACGCGACTAAATGACCAAACGACCACCACTTCCACGACCCTTAACCAAAGACCCTAACGACAACAACGACAACAACAGCATCAAAACGACTCCGGGGTCTTAGCCACGAAGACGAAGACGACGCAGAAGTCAGTACTTTCTTTATCCTCCCCGTCCCCTCCCCCCCTCCCCCCTCCTTCACCCCCCTCCCCTCACCTGCCCCCACGGATGACTAGACTCTGTGAGGCTTTTGACAGGGGAAGCTCAAGGTATAATTATTGATCTTAAGAGGTCCTGTAGCTCTCAATGGATGGAGGAGGAGGAGGGGGGGGGAGGAGGGGAAAGAGGGGAGGAGGAGGAGGAGAGGAGGAGGAGAGGAAGAGGAGGAGGAGTAGGGAAGGGGGAGGAGGAGGAGAGGAGGAGGAGGAGAGGAAAGAGGAGGGGGAAGGGAGGAAGAGGAAGAGAGGAAGAAGAAAGGAAGAGAGAATAAAGAAGAGGAAAGAGAAGAAAGAGAAAAGAAATGGAGAGAAAGGGAAGAGAAAAACAAGAATAACAAAGACAGAGAAACAAAAACACACACAAAAAAAGACAATAAAAAGGGAGAAGAGAGACAGAAACGAACACAGCACAGAAAACAAAAAAGAACAGGACGAAAAACAGGAAAAAAACGAAGGAAGACCTCAAAGCCGAGACGAAGGAGAGAGAACCCGGATGGGTCTGAGGGCCGAGTACCACCAAATACCATCGAGAGAACATACCAGCGCTACCATACCGTAAAATCCTTAAAACCGGCAAACCCTCGAACTGGAGGGTGGGGGGGGCCGGGTTCAATTTGGGGTAGGGGGTGGGGGGTCAGTTTGGGGAGGGGTTAGGGGGGGGCGGTTCTCCTGATCAGATGCCGAAGATCTGTCATGCGGTGTTTTCCCATTCATAAAATGGCGAGGGAGAGACGGGAGTCAAACAAACATATGTCAGAAGAGAGAGAGAGAGGAGGGAGGGAGAGGAGAGAGAGAGAGAGAGAGAGAGAGAGAGAGAGAGAGAGAGAGAGAGATGAGAGAGAGAGAGAGAGAGAGAAGAAAGAGAGAGAGAGAAGAGAAGAAGAGAGAAAGAGAAAGAGATAGATAGATAGATAGAGAGAGAGAGAGAGATAGAGAGAGAGAGAAAGAGAGAGAGAGACAGAGAGAGACAGAGAGAGAGAGAGAGAGAGAGAGAGGGGGAGAGGGAGAGAGAGAGAGAGAGAAGACAGGACAGACACAGACAGAGAAAGAAAGAGAGCGAATGCAGTCATATCTCCCGCATCGCCAGCACATCTCCGGCGCGACACAAACGCGCATGACACATCAAGCGGGCGCAGCGCACAGCCCACGACGCGCGTCCGTGTGGGCGTGGCGCGGGCGTCGGTTCCCATCAAAGGGGACTGACAGACTACCGGCCGTGGAGGAGGGGAGGGGGGAGGGGTCGACCTGGCACCCCGTTATCTGGGATGGCATCGCTGGGAGGCAATCGGGGAGACGGCGCCGCCCCGCTCCCGTGCAGATCAAGGGCGGCTCGACTCGCGGTGTCTGATGCGGCTCAGGGTTGAAGGGAATGTCGGATGTCGGGATGTCGGAGGCGTGCGTCGGTTGCGGCCGGTCCTCGCGTCCGTTGTCGGCGGGAGGGAGCGACTGAGGAAGTCGGGCGGTCGAGAGGGACGCTTGAGAAGACGCGGGATTTTGCCCTACGGTGCGTCGTGGAGATTTCAATGCCTTAGGTACTGATCCTCCTCTAGACCACACATTTTTCATTTTTTTTTTTAAACATATACTTCTATTCATCAAAAATCTCCTTTTTTTCGGGGGGGGGGGGGATGTCTTCGAATAGAACTACATGATTCCCAACCGAATCGGCAACAGCTAAAGGAACATTAAATTAATTGATAAAATAAAATACGGAATGGCGTGTTTAAAAAATATATATATCCATTCACGATAAAACCAGCTGACGAGAATACATCCAGATTGGCTTCACTTTCTTCAGGGGGGGCTTCAATGCAAATAACACGTGATGTTGCGAGGCCCGGGGGAGGGGGCGACAGCCTTCTTGCAACAGCTGTTTCGCAGTGCCATGTGTTGCAAATCGTTGCTGACGAATGGAAAACATTTCTGATATATTGTTCGGTGATTGAAGGAGGGAAAAATCAAACCAAATTATTTAAAAAGAGAGAAAAGAAAAGAAAACAGATGTTAGTAAGCCCGAAGAGCCACACCACGAACCGCAAACACACCAAAACCACCAAACCAACAAACAAACAAACACACACAACAAAACAAAAAACCAGAGGAGGAGTACTCACTGATGTGGCAATACTGCCCGGTAAATCCCGGGACGCACACGCAGGAGAAGTTCCCGTCGGCGTGGCTGACGCAGCGGCCGTGCCTGCCGCAGATGTTGGAGGGCACGAGCCTGACGGGGCCGGGGTCGCGGGTGTCAGGCACGAGGCAGCTGTCCACCACTGTTGGGACGGGACGGACAGAGGGGGGGTGAGGCCCGGCGCGGAGGAGAGGGGGGGGGTACGTGTGCACGGAGGAGTACAGGTACCACAGGTGGTGCAGGCGGAGGGACAGGGAGTAGCTCACCTGGGGGGCTGCTCGGGGCGGGAGGGGGAGGAGGAGGGGGAGGTGGAGGGAGAGGTGGTGGAGGTGGGTGGTGGAGGTGGTGGAGGTGGAGGTGGAGGTGAGGAGGGGAGGTGGAGGAGGGAGAGGGAAGGAGGGAGAGGAGGGGGGAGGAAGGGAGAGGAGGAAGGAAGGAAGGAAGGAAGGAAGGAAGGAAGGAAGGAAGGAAGGAAAGGAAGGGAAGGAAGGAAGGAAGGAGGGAGGGAGGAGGGAAGGAAGGAGGGGAGGGGGCGACACGCACACGCGCGCCCACGTCGACACGCGCGTGGCCCCGATCGCACAGAGAGAGGTCCGTGAAGAAGCAGAAACCGGACGAAGGAGTTTGTCGTTTGCGTTTCCATTCGCCCCAAAAGGGAGGCAAAGAATCCCAGGAGATAAAGGGTTGGCATGGGAGGGACGCGACAAACAAAAGGAATAAAGGAGAAGAGAGAAAAAGACAACGGATGGAGGAAGCGTTTATGAAACAACGTAAATTTCTCAACAAAATAACCATGCATAAAATATTCTACTCATTAAAAAAAAAAAAAAAAAAAAAATTCTTACAGCATAAAGCACCGAATAGATGAACTAAATGAAAACCAAATTATATCAAAATCTATAAAAAAAAAAACTATAAAAAAATAAATCTTAAAAAAAAAACACACTGATCCGAATCTCCGAAGACGCAGAAAATCAAAAAAAAAAAGAAAAAAGAGAAAAAAAAAGAGGCCTACCTTGGCACGGCGGCTGCGTACAGGCCGGGCGGGGCTGCGAGCAGTTCTTGCCGCCCCATTGCTCGGGGCAGTTGCAGTAGTAGTCGTTCTGGGTGTTGATGCACGGAGCCTCGTTGTCGCACGGGTTCGGGTTGCAGAGGTCGATGTCGATCTGCGGGGGGGGGGGGGACGCGAAGGGATGAAGGGTTAGGCAGGTTTATTCGAGTTTTTTTTTCTTCTTCAAAATTCGATTGGAAGGTCGAGAAGGGAAATATACTTATAAATAAACAAAATAAATATATATATATATATATATATATATATATATATATATATATATATATATATATGTGTGTGTGTGTGTGTGTGTGTGTGTGTGTGTGTGTGTGTGTGTGTGTGTGTGTGTGTGTATTCTTTAATCTTTTTTTTTATATTTTATTGATTTATCTTGCATTTCTTCATGTATTCATTACGTTTATTTATTTGCTTGTTTGTTTACCATGGGTATGGTTTATTTTGCTTCTGTGTTGTCAGTTTGCTTGGACTAGGTTCCGAATTTTAGACAAAACAAAAAAAAAAGAAAAGAAAGAGAAAAAGAGAGAGAAGAAGAGAAGAACAAAGAGAAGAAAGCAAGAAGAAAAAGAGACAAGAGAAGAAAGCAAGAAGAAAAAGAGAAGAGAAGCAAGAAGAAAAAAGAGACAAAGAGAAGAAAGCAAGAAGAAAAAAAGAGACAAAGAGAAGAAAGCAAGAAGAAAAAGAGACAAAGAGAAGAAAGCAAGAAGAGCAAAAGAGAAAAGAAGAAAAGAAAAAGAGACAAAAAGAGAAGAAAGCAAGAGAAAAGAAGACAAAGAGACAAAAAGAGAGAGAGAAAGAGAAGAGAGAAAAGCCTCATCGTCTGCCTCACCTCGCACTGGAGCCCCGAGTAACCCACGGGGCAGATGCACTGGTAGTGTGCCACCTTGTCCGCGCACTCGCCCCCGTTGTGGCACGGGTTGCTGGCACACTCGTCCACGTCCGCCTCGCAGTTCTGGCCTGGGGGGGAAGGAGAGAGGGGGGGAGGGGTGATTCAGGGGGGGTCTTTTGCTTTTGGAAAGGAGAGGGCTGGTGGTGATGGTGGTGTTGGTGGTGGTGATGAGGGTGATGATCATGATGAAACAGTAATTATGATGATGATGATAGTGATAGTGATGATGATAATGGTGATGATCATGATGAAACAGTAATTATGGTGATGATAGTGTAGTGATGATGATGAGGGTGATGATCATCATTATGATGAATAATTATGATGATGATAGTGATAATGATGATAATGGTGATGATCATGATGAAACAGTAATTATGATGATGATAGTGATAGTGATGATGATAATGGTGATGATCATGATGAAACAGTAATTATGATGATGATGATAGTGATAGTGATGATGATAATGGTGATGATCATGATGAAACAGTAATTATGGTGATGATAGTGATAGTGATGATGATGAGGGTGATGATCATCATTATGATGAAACAGTAATTATGATGAATGATGATAGTGATAATGATGATAATGGTGACGATCATGATGAAACATAATTATGATGATGATAGTGATAGTGATGATGAAAATGTGACGATCATGATGAAACGTAATTATGATGATGATGATAGTGAAAGTGATGATGATAATCAGTACTATTAACAACTAGAAGCTCTCTGAGGGGCATACCTCCGCCAAGGCAATAGAACAATAATGATAATTCTAGCGCCAAAAAGGCCCTACCTCGCAATTAAATAATGATAATAATAGTAAATGATGAAATGAATGTTAATGATCCTGGTACAAAATTTAATGGCATCTAAGTTGGCCTAAAACACCACCTCTGGTAAAAAAAATATATATATAAATATCTGTTCATAACTTTTTTGAGTTTAAAGTGCGAACCAACCAACAAACTAACTAACCTGCGCTACCAAAGACACAACCTCTTTGGCGGAAATAACAATCCTACTCAAAATAACAACTGAACAAATACACCTCCCCTCCCCCTAAAAATATAACTCAGAGTAACAACAACTGAACAAAATACACCTCCCCTCCCCCCCCCTAAAAAAAAAAAAAAAAAAAAACTTTCACCCCCAACGACCCCCAGCAGCCGCCGACGACCACCCACCCGTGAAGCCCTTGGAGCAGGCACAGTGGTAGTCGTCCACGAGGTCGATGCAGGTGCCGCCGTTGAGACACTGGCCGCTGCAGTCGTTGATGTTGACGTCGCAGTTCTTGCCCTTCCAGCCCCTGCGGCAGTCGCACTCGTAGTCGCCCTCCAGGTTGCGGCAGGCCTTGGCGTTGATGCACGGCCGCCCCTGGCACTCGTCCGAGTCTGCGGGGGGAGGGGACGGAGAGGGATGAGGGGAGGGGGGGTGGAGAGGGATGGGGATGGGGGGGAGGGAGGGGGAGGGGGGAGGGGAGGGAGAGGGGAAGGGGAGGGGAGGGGAGGGGGGGATGGAGAGGGATGGGGATGGGGGGATGGAGGGGAGGGGGGAATGGGGGAGGGAAAGGAAGGTATGGGGGAAGGGGATGGGGAGGATTGGAGGGACAGGGATGGAGAGAGAGGGAAGGGAAGGGGTGGGTGGAGGGAGGGAAGGGGTGGGGGAGGGGAAAGGGCAGGCGTGGGTGGAGAGGTGGAGAGAAGAAAAGGGGATGAGGTGGAGGGAAGGGAAGGGAAGGAAAGGAAGGACAGGGAAGGGACGAAAGGCAGGGGTGGAGGGAGGGGGAAGAGGGTGTGGTTAGTATGGCTGCTGTTGTCTTGTTTTCTGTTTGCTATTATTCTTGTCCTCAATACTTATTCTTATTCTCTTTACTTTCACTGTTATAACTTATTTCATTTCTAGCTTACTTGTGAAGACAGATATCAGAAAAATCACACATGAATTCTCTCTATCTCTCTCTTTCTTCTCTCTTTCTCTGTCTCCCATTCTTTCTTTCTTTCTCTATCCCTCTTTTTTCTTTTTCTCTCTCTCTCTCTCGCTCTTTCTATCTCATTCACTCTCACTATCTCACTATCTCTCTCCCTCCCTCCCTCCCTCCCTCCTCCCTCCCCTCTCCCTCCCTCCCTCCCTCCCTCCCTCCCTCCCTCCCTCAATGTAAACAATCCTCTACTTACCGAACTGGCACGTGTTTCCCTCCCACCCCGGCGTGCAGTTGCAGGAGAAGCCGTTCACTTCATCGATGCAAGTTCCGCCGTGTTCACAGGGCTCCGTCTCACATTCGTTCACATCTGCGGAGAGAAGGGAAAGAAATGTATGTGAAGTAGGTGCATTGAGTAATTATTCTTTTCATTTTCCATCTCCTCTTTTCTTTATTGAGAGGTTGTGTGTTCGGTTGATGCTTCAGGTTCCTGAGAAGAAAAAAATATACAAAGATTTATTTTACATTGGATAAGATCATAGTTTATTGGGTATGTATCCCTTTTTACCTTGCCGTTTCTCATGTTTTTTTTTCCCCTCCTCCGTTCTCCTTCCTCTCCCATCCTTCCCCTACCTCTTCTGTTCTTCCTCTTCCACTCTTCTCCTACTTCCTTTCCCCCTCATTCCCCACCTCCACCCTTCTCCTACCTCTTCCCCTTCTTCACTTTCCACCACCCCCCCTCATCCGCTCCCCTTCCCTCCCCTCCTCTATCCCCATCTCCCATTCCCCTCTCCTCTCTTTCTCCCTCTTCCCCTCACCCTCCCCCACCCCCTCCCGGCCCTCGCCTCAAACACGACCTTCCCGAGCGACAGCCACTTGTCCCTCCCAATAACGACCGGCGAACGACCTCTATTATCAGTCCCGCTCACGACTTCCGGCGGCCGCTACAAAGGGACAACGAGTCGATAAACGGGCACTTGTCACGCGCGGTTTTCCCTCTCGTGTTTCGGTTTGTGTGTCGTTCCAAATTCTAGCGTGTTGTTATAAATCTGTCACAGCATGATCCCGGTAACTACTAGCTATGACTGTAAGCGATACGTTAGTAACAACGAAGGTATGGTAGCCCTGAGAGAATCTACTAACAACCGCATATCCAAGAAATGCATTTTCTCTTCCTTTTTTTTCTTCTCCTCTCCTCTGCATCTACAATAACCAAAAGCACTTTGGATAAAAGCACTCGGAGAAAGCCTCCATCTGCATCTAAAGTAGCCAATATTACGAGTCAGATTACTGGCCATTGAAGCGTCCGACGAGAGCCAATCAGCAGAGGCCTTCCACTTTCCCGCCTCCTGATTGGCTGCTGCTTTCCCTCGAGCCCACCAATCACAGAAGGCCAACGAGGGCTAATTGACCGACACATTGGCGGCTTCTCTTTCATGACGAGAGCGAAAAAGCCTTCCTTTTACTTATAAATACTTTTTTATCTTATTTTTTCTCTATAATTCACCTGTACTAAAGGTGCCGTCGGTGGAATAAGTATATTTCTCTGTGAAGTGTTTGAAATTATAATGAGTACACATATCTAAATAGATTTTTGATATCTTAAAAGTATTATTAACTTTTTTTTTTTTTTTAGCAACGGCGATATTTGGTCAGAGAGAGAGAGAGAGAGGGAGAGAGAGAGAGAGAGAGAGAGAGAGAGAGAGAGAGAGAGAGAGAGAGAGAGAGAGAGAGAGAGAGAGAGAGAGAGAGAAGAGAGAGAGAGAGAGAGAGAAAATGAAAAAAAAACAACATATATTGTACTTCTCGTTACTATTTTTTCTTTATCATCCCTCAAAAACATATAATAAAAACGACCAACAACAACAATAAAAATAACCTCGAAATCCACTCGAGTTTATCGCCCAGGGAATCGGACACTGTTTATAGTTTATTGACGAGTTTATCGTCTGTTTACATTTGTGGCCGAACACGTGTTGCGAGCAGTTTATCGGCGGTCATTGGCTGATGGATTGATTTTTATGCTCCGCTTATGACTTTATTGTTCCCTCTCTCTCTTGCTCGCGTTGCCTGCCTCTGTCTGTGCGTGTTTGTTCATTTGCCTTCGATCTTGGTCTATCTCTGTCTGTCTGTCTCTGTCTTCTCTGTCTCTGTCTGTCTCTCTCTCTCTGTCTCTGTCTCTTCTCTGTCTCTCTGTCTGTCTCTCTCTCTCTCTCTCTCTTCCTTTCCCTCCCTTCCCTCCCTTCTCCCCTCCTTCTCATCCTCCTCTCCTCCTCTCCTCCTCTCCTCCCCTCCTCCCCTTCTTTCTCTTCTCTTCTACTCTTCTCCCCGTCTCTCTCCCTCTCCCACTCCCCCTCTCTATCAATAGCTTCTTAATCCCAATTTTTCTCAATTGCAAATACGCTTCAGTACATTACCAAACCGCCGAGGGAGTTTATCAATCATAGAATTCCATTTTTCACGGAAGAAAAAAAAAAACGTGACCGTCAACTACAGTGAAAAAAACCCAGATAAGTCACCCCTTTTTATCGCCGAATTTACAGAAAACGGATCTATTTACCCCAAAATTTGCGAAATGGATCCAAATTGAAGCCGTAACGTGTAAATAAAATGAAATGGAATAAAATCTATCGATAGACACATTTAAGACGCAGTGGCTCTCTCCTAAATATGGGACACGTGTTGTGATATACGATGATAGGCAAGAGCGGCGGTAATGGGGTTAACTCGGGGGCAAATAACGCCACCAAATCCCTTGAGGTTTTGTGGGTCCCTTTATGAGGTTCCGAGGGGGGAGGGAGGGAGGGAGGGGGAGGGGAGGGAAGTAGTTGAAAAAAAGGGATATGAAGGAGGGTAGGTTGGAGGGGGAGGGGGAGGGAGGGAGGAAGGGAGGGAGAGAGAGAGAGAGGAGAGGAGAGAGAGAGAGAGAGAGAGAGAGAGAGAGAGAGAGAGAGAGAGAGAGAGAGAGAGAGAGAGAGAGAGAGAGAGAGAGAGAGAGAGAGAGAGAGAGCATGAAAGAAAAGAAAGAGAGAGAGAAATGTCTTTACACCAAAGACCAACACACCGAACACCCCCTCAACTCTAATGTCAGAAAGACCTGCAAAAAAGGCAAAGAAATAGAAGTAATCAAACAGAGACGAAGAACCGCTAAATGAATAAGTAAGCAACACACGTCAACCTTCCGCGGAGACCAATACTTCACGATAATGGATCCCGCACAGTTCGCTAAGCTTCGAGTCGCACTTGGCGAGACATTACCGCTCCGCCGGGACTCGTCCAAATGACAAGAGGCTTTCCGGACCGCCGGCGCACAGATGGCCACCGGGTCCATTCGCCAAAGCCAAGATCAAGCGAATCGAACGAAGGCGATTCGGAAGCGAAGGCCGGTGTCAAAGCCAAGATCAAGCGAATCGAACGAAGGCGATTCGGAAGCGATGTCAAAGCCAAGATCAAGCGAATCGAACGAAGGCGATTCGGAAGCGAAGGCCGGTGTCAAAGCCAAGATCAAGCGAATCGAACGATTCGGAAGCGAATGTCAAGCCAAGATCAAGCGAATCGAACGCAAAATGTCAAAGCCAAGATCCAAGCGAATCGTTAGGAAGCGAAGGCCGGTGTCAAAGCCAAGATAAGCGAATCGAACGAAGTCGACTTCGAATGAAAAATCGAACGAAGGCGATTCGTTGTCAAAGCCAATGTCAAACGAGTCCGCTGGATCGTCTCCGAAAGTCCGGTGTCAAAGCCAAGATCAAGCGAATCGAACGGGAGCGATAAATATCTATATTTCGGAAACTGAAAGAAATATTTAGGTCCGGAGACGACGCTGGAAATCGTCCGATTTTGCGCCATATCTCGCATGACTTCGGCTTCATCTTGTTATGGTGTCCTGTCGTCCTACCTATTTCTTCTTACACATATATACTTTTTTTTTTTTCCTTTCTCTCTCTACGCGAGAATTGTCATCCGATGAGGACGACGATCACCAAAGGCCGACCCTGATGATCCGGATTATGCACTCGAGTTTTAAAGGGATTTCTCTCTCTCTCTCTCTCTCTCTCTCTCTCTCTCTCTCTCTCTCTCTCTCTCTCTCTCTCTCTCTCTCTCTCTCTCTCTCTCTCTCTCTCTCTCTCTCTCTGGGTGGAGGGGGGGGGGGGTTATTGTGTGTGCGCGTGTGTTTATGGACGGGCACGTGTGTGTGTGTGTGTGTGTGTTTGTATGTGCGTGTGTGTTTGGACGAGCACGAGCGTGTGTGTGTGTGTGTGTGTGTGTGTGTGTGTGTGTGTGTGTGTGTGTGTGTGTGTGTGCGTGTGTGTGTGTGTGTGTGTGTGTGTGTGTGTGTGTGCGTGTGCGTGTGCGTGTGCGTGTGCGTGTGCGTGTGCGTGTGCGCGTGCGCATGCGTGTGTGTCTAGGCGTATGTGCGTGCCTGACCGTCTGCGCAAACAAACTTGCGTGAACAAACACACATATATAACCGCATATATTTGCTTAGCACTCAGCTCCTCCGCCGCCTCGTTGCGTGTCTGCGTGCGCCTCTTAGCGTCTGTCTGCGTGTCCGTGCGTAAGTGTGCGTGCAAGATCACAGGCCCTTGATGTTTGACCAAGTAAGTGCGTTCGTGTTTGCTCTCGCTCGGCGTGCGGGCGCGAAGGTGGCACTCGCGGCGCCCGCTCGCTGCTCTTTTGCCCGAGTGCCACGCGTCAGCGGGGATGCCAGGCGGGAAGGGTTTGGAGGGATATTCAGGGGAGAGAGAGAACAAAGAAAGAGAGGGAGAGAAAAAGAGAAGAGAGAGAGACAGAGAAGAGAGAGAGAAGAGGGAGAGGGAGAGAGAGAGAGAGAGAGAGAGAGAGAGAGAGAGAAGAGAGAAGAGAGGAGAGAGAAGAGAGAGAGAGAAGAGAGAGAGAGAGAGAGAGAGAAGAGAGAGACAGAGAAAAGAGAAAGAAGAAAGAAAAGAGAAAGGAAGAGAGAGAAAGAGAAAAGAAAAGAGAGAGAAAGAAAGAGAGGAGAGAGAGAGAAGAGAAGAGAGAGAAGAGAAGAGAGAAGGACACAGAGAGATAGACACACAAACAGAACTCAGAGCCAACCTCCAGCGCGTGCTCAGGCGCGCGTGCACGTGAGCGCCCTCGCGGTCGCGTTCGGCCCGCCCGCGAATCCTAGGTGCTCGAGAGGGGGCGCAGAAAGGCCTCCCAGCGCGCCCACAAAAGGACCATCCACGACCCTCGATCTAAAGGGGCAAGGGGGGAGGGGGGGAAGGGGCAGGGGGAGGAAGGGCAAGGGGGGGGGAGGGGGGGGGGCAGGGCGGGGAGGAGGGGCAGGGAGGGGAAGGGCGAGAAGGGGGCAAGAGGTAGCTGAAGTAGTGTAGGGCACGCGGAGGAGGGCATCGCGGGAGGCGGGGAGGGGAGGAGGGAGGGAGGGAGGGAAGGGGAGAGAAGAGGACGGAGGAGGGAGGGAAGGGGGGGAGAGGAGGAGGAGGGGCGAAATAGGGGAGGGGAGAAGGAGGAAGGATGGGGATACAGAGAAGGGGAAGGAAAAGGAAAAGGGGAGGGAGAGGGAAGGGAAGGGAAGGAGAGAGAAGAGGGAGAGGAGAGGAAGAGAGGGAAAGAGAGACGGAGATGCAGAGATGAGGGGTGGGAGATGAAAGAGAAGGGAAGGAAACAGGGCCAAAGGGGGGGTGTGGAACGTGTCGTTCTCGACCTTGAGGTTTTGCCCAAGCCTGCCCACCGTCCACCACATTCCCTAAATTGACCCCCCAACCCCCCCCCCAACCCCCAAACCCGCTCCAGTCCCCCCTCTCTCTTTATACCCACCTGTCCCTCCCTCCCCCCCCATTCTCCCACCTGCCACCTGGTTCCCTCCCCCCTCCTCCACCTCCCTTTCTGGCTCCCTCCTCCCCCTTCCTCCCACCTCCCTTCTGGCTCCCTCCATGCTACCTATATCCTCCCTTGACCCCCCTCCCCCCCCCCGTTTCCTTCTACTCCTTTATCCAGGATCTCTTATACAATGATCTTGTGATCTTGTCTTGCATCGTAATTTGATTTAAAAAATTCGATTACAGTAAATTTGAAAAAAGAGTTTAATTCTAGAGTAAGAGATGTGTTCTTGTATTTCCCTTTAGTGTTAAATGATATGATCTATTTTGCTTCTGGCAATATTTATGCAGGTGTGTGTGTGTGTGTGTGTGTGTGTGTGTGTGTGTGTGTGTGTGATGTGTGTGTGTGTGTGTGTGTGTGTGGTGTGTGGTGTGGTGTGTTGTGTGTGTGTTGTGTGTGTGTGTGTGTGGTGTGTGTGTGTGTGTGTGTGGTGTGTGTGTGTGTGTGCGTGGTGTGTGTGTGTGTGTGTGTGTGTGTGTGTGTGTGTGTGTGTGTGTGTGTGTGTGTGTGTGTGTGTGTGTTGTGTGTGTGTGTGAGTGTGAGTGTGAGTGTGTTGTGAGTGTGTGTGTGTGTGTGTGTGTGTGTGTGTGTGTGTGTGTTGTGTGTGTGTGTGTGTGTGTGCGTGTGTGTGAGTGTGTGTGTGTGTGTGTGTGTGTGTGTGTGTGTGTGTGTGTGTGTGTGTGTGTGTGTGTGTGTGTGTTGTGTGTGGTGTGTGTGAGTGTGTGTGTGTGTGGTGTGTGTGCTGTGTGTTGTGTGTGTGTGTGTGTGTGTGTGTGTGTGTGTGTGTGTGTGTGTGTGTGTGTGTGTGGTGTGTGTGTGTGTGTGTGTGTGGTGTGTGTGTGTGTGTGTGTGTGTGTGTGTTGTATGTGTGTGTGTGTTTGTGGTGTGTGTGTGTGTGTGTGTGTGTGTGTGTGTGTGTGTGGTGTGTGTGTGTGTGTGTGTGTGTGTGTGTGTGTGGTAGCTATGTTGTGTGCAAGGCAAGTGTGTGTGTGTGTTTAGGTAAGGATTATCCTCTGATCTGCCTTTTCGTTGACTGAAATTATTTTACGTGTCTATAGTGGCTATTATCTCTCTCTCTCTCTCTCTCTCTCTCTCTCTCCTCTCTCTCTCTCTCTCTCTCTTCTCTCTCTCTCTCTCTCTCTCTCTCTCTCTCTTCTCTCTCGCTCTCGTTCTCGCTCTCGCTCTCGCTCTCGCTCTCGCTCTCGCTCTCTCGCTCTCTCGCTCTCCTCGCTCTCTCTCGCTCTCTCGCTCTCTCGCTCTCCTCTCTTCCTCTCTCTACTCTCTCTCTACCTCTCTCTACCCCTCCCTCCCTCCTCTCCCTCTACCCTCCCTCCTACCCTCCCTCCCTCCCTCCCTCCCTCCCCTCTTTACCCTCCTCCCCTCTTACCCTCTCTCTACCGTACCCTCCCTCCCTCTTACCCCCTCCCTCCCTCCCTCCCTCCCCATCACCCTTCCCATCCCTCCCATCCCCTTCACCCACTTACACCAAGTGTCCACACGAGTGTTTGCCCGCAGTATTAGCGTCACAACAGACCCCTTCCCGGCATCACAAAATACTGGTGACCGCTCCGACCGAAATGAGATTAGCCGAATATGCAAATTAGGTTGGGGGAGGGTCGGGGTGGGCGACATTTATTTGATATGGTATTTGATATCAGTTTGCTTTGTTGTTTTTTCTCTCCTCCCCCCTCTCCCTCCCTCACTCACTCTCCTCCCTCCCTCCCTCCTCCCTCCCTCCCTCACTCCCTCCCCCTCGCTCTGTTTTGCAAAATGCGCGTGGCTTGTGGTCGGTGTGGTTATTAATGATGATGATGATGATAGTGAAATTGATGTAATGGTGATGATGATGATGATGATGATGATGATGATGATGATGATGATGATGGTGATATGATGATAGATTGATGGATGATGATGATGATGATGATGATGATGATGATGATGGTGGTGGTGGTGGTGTCGATGATGATGATAGTGATAAATTATGGCGATGGTGATTATGATTGATGTGATGGCGTTGGTGATGATCGTGATAATGATGGCGATGATGATGATAGTGATAAATGATGGCGATGGTGATTATGATGATGATGTGATGCGTTTGATGATAGAATGATGATGGTGATGGTGTAAATGATGATGTTGATTATGATGATGATGACGATGAGACGGTGTTGATGATGATGATGATGACCATTAAGGGAAGTTGTCAATGCGCTGAATAGGTTTGATTTTTACCTAATCTAAATAAATTTGATTTCCTGGCGCCCCTTCCTTTCACCCTCCCTCCCCTCTCCCTTCCCCCGCCCTTAATTTAGGGAGGTGCAGGGTGAAGACTGTGACAATATTTTGGTAACAGGAAGGACAAACACACACACACACACACACACACACACAACACACACACACACACACACACACACACACACACACACACACACACACACACACACACACATCCCCCCCCTCTCCCACCTCCCTCAAAACATAAACAACAAAAATGACACCAGCAGAACATCCCAGAAACCCAACCCCCTTCTCCAACCCCGCCCTCCTCCTCCAACCCCGCCCCCTCCTCCAACACCCACCCCGCTCCTCCACCACCCCCGCCCCTCCTCGAACCCCCCCCCTCCTCCAACCCCCCCCCTCCTCCACCCCCCCCCCCTCCTCCAACACCCACCCCCTCCTCCAACCCCTCCCCCTCCTCCAACACCCCACCCCCTCCTCCAACCCCCCCCCCTTCTCCACCACCCACCCCCTCCTCCACCACCCCCGCCCCTCCTCCAACACGCAAAACAAAACTCCATCACTACTTACTGCTCTGGCACGTGTCGCCGGTCCAGCCGGGGGCGCACGTGCACTGGAAGCCCCCGTTGACCTCCCTGCACGTGCCGCCGTTTGAGACAGGGCCCCGGGGCGCAGGGTCCTCCACCACCTGAGGGAGAGAGAGAGGGGGGAGCGAGGTCAGTTGCGGTCAATCAGGGGTCAATTGGGGGTCAATTAGGGGTCAATTGGGGGTCATTGAGGGTGTCGAAGAGAGGCAGGTTTAAGGGTTGGGTCAGGGCGTTGGGGGGTGAGGGGGGGGGGTTGTAAATGGTTCCGGGTTGTTTTAAGGTTGGTGTCGGTTATTGTGGCCGTGGTTGTGATTGTGTGGTTGTTTCAGGATAGGATTCGGTTATTGTGGCTGTGGCTTTGGTTATAATTTTGTGGATGTTTTAGGATGGGTTTCGCTTATTATGACTGTGGCTGTGGTTGCGGTTATGATTGTGGTTATTTTAGGGTGGGATAGACAACATATGGACTGGAAAATAAACAATATTAGCAATACAGCTTATACAAACCAGAAAAAAACAGAGAAAAATAAGGAAATTAAAAGAGAGATAATAAGATCACGTTAGTCCCCGCCCGATACCTAACATTAAGCAAATACGAAGTCAAACAATAAACTATTAAACCATCCCAAAAGAAACAAACACAAACACATGAAAAATAATATTAAACCATTCAATTCAAAACCCAAAAAAAGTCACCAAAAATAAACTATGAAATCACCAAAAACAACAACATTAAACCATCAAAAGAAAAACAATAACAATAAAAAATCAAATCAAATCACATAAAAATAACAACAACAACAACAACAACAAAAAATAACACCTCCTTACCTCGCAGTTGGGTCCTGAGAACCCCTCGGGGCACGTGCAGCGGTACTGGTCGGGCGCCGTGTTCTCGCACGTGCCGCCGTTGTGGCACGGGTACCGGCCGCAGTAGTTCAGATCTGGGGGGGAGGGGGGAGGGGGTTAATATGATGATTATCATTATTATTATTATTATTATTATATTATTAGTAGTAGTAGTAGTAAGTAGCAGCAGTAGTAGTAGTAGTAGTAGTAGTAGTAGTAGTAGTAGTAGTAGTAGTAGTAGCAGCAGTAGTAGTAGTAGTAGGAGTAGTAGCAGTAGTAGTAGTAGTAGTAGTAGTAGTAGTAGTAGAAGTAGTAGAAGTAGTAGTAGTAGTAGTAGTAGTAGTAGTAGTAGTAGTAGTAGCAGTAGTAGTAGTAGTAGTAGTAGTAGTAGTAGTAGTAGTAGTAGTAGTAGTAGTAGTAGTAGTAGTAGTAGTAGTAGTAGTAGAAGTAGTAGCGGTAGTAGTTGTAGTAGTAGTAGCAGCAATAGAAGTAGCAGTAGTAGTAGTAGTAATAGTTTTTGGTGTTGTTACTGTAGTAGCAGTAGTAGTAGTAGTAGTTGTAGTAGTAGTTATAAAAGTGGTAGTAGTAGTAGTAAAAGTAGTTGCTGCTGCTGTTACTGTAGTAGTAGTAGTATCATCATTATTATTTCTGTCATTTCTTATCATCTTCATCGTTTCATCATCATCATCACTATTATATCATTTCACTACAGGTATCACTAAAATTGTTAATATAAAATTCTAGTTCCATTACACCATTACTATCACTAACTTTGATCACCATCAACGCTCGCTGATTATGACTAAATTTTGATATATTTTGGCTTAAACATTATTTTTGTATCAATCATGTGTAATGTATTCAGGAGTTTATTTATTTACTCAATATTCCATTCATATCTTTCCTTCTCTTTTTTTCATTTTTATTATCATAAATAATTCCGTTTGAATACCGTGATAAAATTGACATTATGCATTTGGACAATTCACTTATTCAATCATGACTAACCGTATCAAATTATCCAAATTACCTTAATAAATCATCACCTTTACCTTCGTATTATAATTAACACATCAACAACCTACACATCCAACTGATTTATTCATCATATATCAAAATAATCCAACTTAACCCTGCACTTACACCCACACACACCGTGAGATCACACCACACTTCACCCTAAATATTGCACCGAAAGCAAATTGCACGTCCCTGCAATCAATGCCATTATCACGGGAATATGACCACTATGTCCATTTCACTCGCCCATCCATTTGCAGGACAAACGATTCAATATTGTAATATGCCCTAATGCCCCCATTGCAGGATCTGGACCGCGGAGGGAAGGATCGCATGAGTAAAAGGTTTTTGCCGGATAATTGAAAATCGGTTTCGGAGGGTCAAGCGTCAATCGATTTTCCGGCATTTTCATTTTTTTCTTTTCTTTTCTTTAAATCTTGATCGGATTTTCCGGCATTTTCATTTTTTCTTTAAATCTTGATCGGGGTTTTGGTCGCGGTGTTTCAATGCGCTTATTTAGGCTGATCAAAACGGTTGGTGTTCGTGAAATAATAGCAAGATGTGAAATTACTAATTATTTTTTACTATTACTGGCGTCCTGATGACAAGCAATGACTATAAAGGGATATTATCATTAATAATAACATCAGTTATCATCATCAACCTTCGTATACTATTTTCATTCCGATCGTTATCATAAAATAAAAAGAAGGATGCTTAATAAACAAAACAAAACAAGTAAACAAAAACAACAGCAGACCACACACAACACACACACACACACACACACACACACACACACACACACACACACACACACACACACACACACACACACACACACGCACACACACACACACACACACACGCACACACACAACACCACACACACACATATACCTCCGCAAATCCCATTTTTTTTTTATTATTATCAATCACGAAGCCATTATAAACATATCGATTACACCGCAATAAACACTCGAAAGGGAGGCAAAAAAAAAAAAAAAAAAAAAAAAAAGAGAAATTTATAGGCCGATCGAATCCTCTTCAGCTGTGAGCGATCCTGTACAAGGAGGCTTTAATCCCACATCAAAGGAGGAAACAAATGACAAACGACCGCTGGAGGGCGCTGAGGTGAGGATAAGGGGGAGGGGAGGGAAGGGCGAGGGGAGGGTGAGGGGACAGAGGGAGGGTGAGGGGGTAGAGGGGAAAGGGAGGGTGCGGAGGGTAGGTGAGGGACGGAGGAGGGAGAGGGGCGAGGGCGAGGGAGAGGGGAGAGGGGCGAGGGGAGAGGGGAGAGGGATAGAGAGAAAGGAGGGAGAAGGAGGGCGGGAGGGAAGGTAGCACTTGTCGTAACAATGGCTGCCATATGCGGAAGGGAGGGCGACGGAGAAGAGGGAGAATGGGAGGAGGAGGATGGGAGAAGGGAGGACGGAGGAAGAGAAAGAGGAAAGAAGAGGAGTAGGAGGAAAGAGGAAGAAGAAGAAGAAGAGGAGGGAGACTTAGAGGAGGAGGAGGAGGAAAGAGGAGGAAGAAGGAAGAAGGAGAGGAGGAAAGAGGAAAGAAGAAGAAGAAGAGGAGGAGGAGGAGGAGGAACAAGAGCAAAAGAGAATGGAACAATGAATGAAAGCAGGGAGAAAAGATAGTAAAGAAACATAAAAGGAGAAGAAGAGAAGGGAAAACACGTAAACAAAAAGAAAGCGATAGAGATAACGACACCCCGGTGGAGGAAAAACGCAAAGCGAAGAGGGGACAGGAAAGGGAAGAAAGAGAAAGAGAAAGAGGCGGAGAAAGAAAAAGGAAAGAG
>NW_020870800.1:107064-108443 GCF_003789085.1 Penaeus vannamei
ATATGTACATATATATATATATATATTATATATTATATATATACTATATATATATATATATATATATATATGTGTGTGTGTGGTGTGTGTTGTGTGTGTGTGGTGTGTGTGTGTGTGTGTGTGTGTGTGTGTGTGTGTGTGTGTCGTGTGTGACACTCGTTCCCATTAATAAGCTACCACAAGAACAAACAAAAAACAAACTACATATCCGAAAAATAACCCGCCAAATAAAAGCATAGCCGCGCGCGCATCGCCACGTCAAAACAAAAATCGCATCCGCATCCGGACAGCGCAACACCTTCCCGAGACGCGGCGAGCGGCATCCGACTCCCTCTTGTCAAAAGGCCGCTCCAATCAGCCCGGGGATCGGAAGCTCTCCCCCTCAGCCTCTCCTACAGCAAGATCGGGAATAATACGTGTAAACTCGCCGGGTTACGCCCCTGGAGGGTGTCCGAGATCGCCGATAAGAGATTGGCAGCACAAGTCTTCATCGGAATACATGGCGGCGACGCGGGAAAGGCGGGGTAATAAATAGCCCGGGTTGCGCGGCGGTTAATTGCGCGGGGGAGGGGAGGGGGGGGGGCAGGGGGCTATGCTCGTTGTTGGTGGTGTTATGTTATTCTATTTTATTCATTTTCTGGTATTATTTCTTCTTTTTTGTTGATGTTGCTCGTTGTTGGTTAAGTTTTTCTTTTTTGTATTCATTTGATTATTGTTTTACCTCAATGCTGGTGAAACTATGTTATCTTTTTTTCTGTTTGTTTATTTTTTTCAGTCATTGCATTTCTGGATGGATCTGAAAGTTGTTGGTTTTTTATCTTTTTTAAGGGATAAAAACAGTGGTATTTTTTTTTCTCGCTGCATCTGGGTCTTCTGTCTCGAAGATGATTTTGTGACTCACTGGCGATGTCGTGTCTGCAAACCGGTTGTTTCCTTCAGCTGTCTTTTGTATCCTTGAGATTTCCTTTGGGATAGGCCAGGTGGCTCTCGGAAGAGAATGAGAAATGGAGGAAGAGGAGGAGGAGGAGGAGGAGGAGGAGGAGGAGGAGGAGGAGGAGGAGAGAGGAGGAGGAGGAGGGGAGGGAGAGGAGAGGAGAAGGGGAGGAGGGGAGGAGGAGAGGAGGAGGAGGAGGAGGAGGGCGGGGGAGGAAGAGGAAGGAGAGAGAAGAAGAGGAGGAGGAGGGGGAGGAAGAGGAAAGGAGAGGAGAAAGAGGAAGAGGACGGGGGGGAAAGGAGAGGAAGAGGAGAGAGGGTGGTAGAGATGAAGAAAGGGGGAGAAGGAAGAAGAAAGAAGAAGCACTTCTTTTCATTTTTTTCTCTCTGCCTACCATCTCTCTTGCTTTCCCTTTTTTCACTCCCTAAAGCCCTCTTTTCCAACT
>NW_020870800.1:108543-113543 GCF_003789085.1 Penaeus vannamei
CTCCCTATCAATCTATCTCTCACCCAAACTTATATCTATCCTACCTAACAACAAACAAGGGAAAACAAAAAAACCTCCCCGCTATTGCACAGTCCTCCCGAATCCTAAAAAAAAAAAAAAAAAAAAAAATAATGAACAATGTGACCCTGAAACCCGGAGAAAGCAAAACCGCCGCAGTGACGGACGCGCTGCTTTCGTCTGGGTCTGAGGTCGCGCCTTCTGCCTCTCGGGGGACCGGACCGCCCTTCGCCGCGCCCCCTCCTTCCCGCGGCCCTTCGCTCCGTCTTCCGCGGGAGGGGAACGGAAAAGGGGCCGCGCGCAGTAGGAAGGGATACCCTCGCCCACACACGAACGCACGGCACAAAGACACGCATAATCACACACCAGAAATGCATCACTTGGATCTATATATCTTATATCTAATATTCTATATCTATATCCTATCTATCTATCTATCTATCTATCTACTATCTCTCTCTCTCTCTCTTCTCTCTCTCTCTCTCTCCTCTCTCTGCTCTCTCTCTCTCTCTCTCTCTCTCTTCTCTCTCTCTCTCTCTCTCTCTCTGACTGTCTCTCTGATGTCTCTCTACTCTCTCTCTGACTCTTCTCTGACTGTCTCTCTACTCGTCTCTCTGACTCTCTCTGACTCTCTCTTCCTTCCTTCCCCTATCAATCTATCTCTCACCCAAACTTTATCTATCCTACCTACAACAACAAGGAAAACAAAAAAACCTCCCCCGCTATGTAGTCCTCCCGAATCCTAAAAAAAGAAAAAAAAAACATAATGAAAGTGACCTGAAACCCCGAAAGCAAAACGCCGCAGACGGACCGCGCTGCCTTCGTCTGGGTCTGAGGTCGCGCCTTCTGCTCTCGGGACCGGACGCCCTTCGCCGCGCCCTCCTTCCCGCGGCCCTTCGCTCGGTCTCCGGCGAGGGGGGAAACGGAAGAGGGCGCGCGAGTAGGAAGGGATACGCGCTCGCAACACACACGAACGCACGACAAAGGACACGCATAATCACACACAGATCATACATTTGTATTCTATATCTATATCTATATCTATTATCTATCTATCTAATCTCTCTCTCTCTCTCTCTCTCTCTCTCTCTCTCTCTCTCTCTCTCTTCTCTCTCTCTCTCTCCTCTCTCTCTCTCTCTCTCTCTCTCTCTCTCTCTCTCTGCCCCAAGAGCCCCGCCCGCCCCGCCCCGAGGCCCAGGGCTACCCACCTTGGTCGCACAGGATCCCGCCCCAGTTGAGGTGGCAGACGCAGGTCCAGGGCGAGCCGTCGCAGTCGCCGTGCTTGCAGCCCGGGTACGGCGCGCACTCGTTGCACAGCTCGCCAGTCCAGCCCGGTCGGCATCTGGAGGAGGAGGAGGAGAGAAAACGTGTTTTTTAATTGATAATATCATTATTTGCATTCAGAATAGAATAGGAGAAAACATGTGTTCATTAAAGTATCTGATTATATTTGTGTCCCTATAATTTGATAGGGACGAAGCATCAGTTAGCTGATAATCTCGCTTTTTTATGTAGCTGCAACACGAGAGAAAACATGTGTTTAATAATAAGCAGATCTCATCTCTATATACATATAAAATAATGAGCTTCCCGCTTTGCTCTGTGTAAGGACGACGTGTCTTCTTAACCTTGTCTTTTTTCTTTTTTTTTTACGAAAAAAAACAAGAAAATAAAAATCCCAACCCTTTCCCGTTTCTTCCCTTTAAAAATAACTTAAGACGACTGCGATTTCTACGATTTAATAACTGGAGAGACTTAGGCGTTCCTGGGAGAAAGGAAGGAGTCTCTAAGATTCAATTTCCCAGGATTTGCAAGGCGGCGGGGGGGGAGGAAGGAAGAGGGGGAGGGGAGGGGGTAGTCCCGAGACGCTGGGATGTCGGATGGCGGTTTTTTTCCCCTCTCTCGAAGTGGATTTCTCTGACCTGTCCTTCGTGTTTCTTCTTCTTTCTCGAATCTATTTTAAGATCTTAAAAAAAAAAAAAACATTTATCTATTTTGTCATTTATTCTATTCGTTTCCATCTTTCTATCTGACTTTTGATCTGTATTTGTTACTCTCTCTCTCTCTCTCTCTCTCTCTCTTCTCTCTCTTCTCTCTCTCTCTCTCTCTCTCTCTCTCTCTCTCTCTCTCTCTCTCTCTCTCTCTCTATTCCTATACGTCCAAATATGCTCTTCTTATCCCCCACATCTCACACCCTCATTCAACTCTCCTCCATCTCTCCACCTCCCTCCTCACCACCCCCTATCCCCTCCTCATCCCATTCATCACCTTCAAGTCCCTGCCCCTCTTCACCCACCCCCTCCCTCCTCCTTCCTTCCCTTCCTCACTCTCTCCACTCCCTCTCCCTACTCCTTCCCTCCCTCTCCCTCCCTTCCTCCCGCTTCCCACTCTCCACTCCGTCTCCCCTCTGTCCTTCCCTCCCTTCCTCCTCCTTCCCCTCTCTCCATCCCCTCTTTCCTTCTCCACTCCTCTCCCATCCTCTCACCCCTCCCTCTCCCTCCACCTCCCCTCCTCCTTCCCTCCCTCTTCCCTCTCACCCCTCCACCCTCCTCTCCCTCCACTTCCTCTCCCACCCATCCACCCCTCCCCCTCCCCCCAAGAGCGTGAAAGATGGCCAAACCTCCGTCTTATGTTCCTCGACTCCTTCCCGACGTCACTTTAAGACGCCTATCAGCTGACTCCGGCTCGACCGCGACACGCTGGCCGGATCGGTGGGCTGATAGGGTGAAAAAGGGGGCGCAGGGAGGGAAGGCGTGAGGGAAATGGGTAGGCGACCTTCCTCTTCCCTTACCTTTCCTTCCTCTCTCCTCCCCCTTATTCCCCTTTACGCATTTTTTATCCCTTCCTCCTCTTCTTTTGATTTCTCTATATTTTTAACATTTTTTTCTTTTATTTATTTATTTTTTCTTTTATTTACTTTTTTTTCTTTCTCTTTTTAAACTTTCCTTATTTCTTCTCTCTTTTTCCCAGTCTTTCTCCTCTATCTATCCTTCGTCCCTATCCCTCTTTTTCTTTCTTTCTCCTATTCCTCACTCCCCCCCAAAAAAAAAACAACAAAAAAAAAAAAGAAATAGAAACAAAAACAAACTCAAAAGAACCGAAAAATAAAAAAAGTTCAAAACAAACACACACAACAAGTCTATATTAACATGAAATTAAATTGTTAAAAGTTGTCACGACAAAAGTTTTTCTTTTAAAGTTTTTAACACTTTTTTTTTTTTTTTTTTTTTTTTACACTTTCGATGAGGAGAAAGCGAAGGAAGGAGGAAGAGAAGGAGGAGGAGGAAGGAAAGGAGGAAGGAGAGGAAGGGGGAGGGAGAGGGGGGTCGGAAAACAAGGGAAGAAAAAGTGAAGAAAGGAAGGAGGGAAGTAGGGAGGGATGGTAAGGGAAGGAAGAAGGGTGAGGAAATAAATGTGGAAGGGGAAGAGAAATGGATAGAAGGAAGGAAGGAGGAGAAAGGAAGGAAAAAGGGAGGGAAGGAAGGGCAAGAGGGAGGGAGGGAAGAAGAGGACAGACAATTGGAATCAAGAGAGAGAGAGAGAGAGAGAGAGAGAGAGAGAGAGAGAGAGAGAGAGAGAGAGAGAGAGAGAGAGAGAGAGAGAGAGAGAGAGAGAGAAAGAGAAAGAGAAGAGACAGAGACAGAGACAGAGACAGAGACAGAGGACAAAGAGAAAGAGAAAGAGAAAGAGAAAGAGAAAAGAGAAAGAGAGACGGAGACCAGAAAAAAATAGAGTAGAGAGAGAGAAAAAGAAAAAGAGGGAAGGAATGGAGGGGAGACTGACGTGGGGGTGGGGGGGAAGGGGGAGGGGCTGCCACCACCCCAGCTGAATGCGAACGAGATGCAAATGGGCGCTCCAGCTGAGATTTATTTTAGGACTTTTTTAAAGCTGACAACGTAATGTTTAGGCCCAGATTATCCGCGTGATATTTGGACTTTTAAAATTTTGGCTTTTAAAGGGGAGCTCTTTTTTTTTTTTTTTTTTTTTTTTTAAAGGTCATTTCGAAGGCCTACAGGAGTCATTTGGCTCGGGGTGATGATTGACTGACTTTCTGTGTCTCTGTCTCGTCTCTTTCTCTCCTTTATCTCCTCCTGTTTTATCAGCTCTCTCTCCTCTCTCCAATCTCTCCTCTCTTCTCTCTCTCTCTCTTTCTCTCTCTCTCCCCACCCTCTATCTCTGCCTTTCTCCTCCCCTCTTCTTCCAGATCTCCCTCTCTCTCCTTCTCTCTCTCTTCTCTATTTATCTACCTATCCCCTTCTCTCCCCCTCTCCCTTCCCTCCCATCCCTCCCCTCCCCACCCCTCCTCCCTCCCTCTCTCCTCCCCCCCTCTTCTATTTATCTCTCTTCCCCTCTTCTCTTCCTCTCTCTCTCTCTCTCTCTCCTTACCCCTCTCCCGCTAATGACCTTCCTCCCCACCTTGCAATTTAGTGTTCATTTTGCGACGAAGAGTAGTAATATCCTTGTCATTCTCGCCGTGAATAATGGCAGGAGGCGGCCATTCATTCTGCACTGTGTCTCGGTTTCATCTGCAGTTAGGCTTCTGCAAACCTCCCCCCTCCCTTGCTTGCTTTCTTTCTCTTGTTTATTACGTTCTTCTTTTCTCTTTCTTTCTTTCTCTTGTTTATTACATTCTTTCTTTCTCCCTTTCTTTCTTTCTATTTTTTTTATTACATTCTTTTCTTTCTGCCTTTCATTCTTTCTATTTTTTAATGCCTTCTTTCTTTCTCTTTTGTAATACATTCTTTCTTTCTCCCTCTCTTTCTCATTTTCTGTCTTTCTCTCTCCATTTTAACATCTTTGCTTCATCATTTTTTTTTACTTGTTTTTTTTTTTTTACCTCTTTTTCATCTATCGTCTTCGCTTTCTCTCTTCTCTCTCTCTTTTTTATTTTTTTTTTTATACAACTTTCTCTCTCTCTCACCCTGCTTCCATCCTCTCCCTTCCTCTCTCTCTATCTTCTTCTTCCTCCTCCCCCCTCTCTT
>NW_020870800.1:116043-121556 GCF_003789085.1 Penaeus vannamei
TAAATAACGATTTTAGTGTGCCTCGAAAAAAAGAAAATTCAGTTTTGCGCCCCTCTCCTCTCCCTTCCTCCCTCTCTCCCTCCCTCCTCTCCTCCTCCCTGTCCCTCCCTCCCTCCTCCTCCCTCCCCTCCCTCCTCCCTCTCTCCTCCCTCCCTCCCTCTCTCTCTCCTCTCTCCCTCTCTCTCTTCCTCCCTCCCTCCCTCCTCTCTCCCTCCCTCCCTCCCTCTCTCTCTTCTCTCTCCCTCCCTTCCCTCCCCTCTCCCCCCAAAAACCTTTTCATGTTTTTCATATGACTCCCGTCAAATCCCACGGACAAGTATCTTAAGAAAATAAATATATAAAATTAAAAAAAATATATAGATATCTTTCTCTCTATGAAAGCTCTACATGCATTACATGACAACCCAATGTAAGCATATATCGTCACAAATCAGCCTTTGGGTATATCTCTTGACCAAACCCTTCGAGCACAGCCTTCCTAACTCCTCGTCTGCGTCTCCCCGAGTCTCTCCTTGGTTATATCTCTTCGCCCAAACCTCCCTTCTGAGTATACTTCTCCCACCCCCCAAATCCCTCCCCCTCCCCTCTTCAGATCGCACCCCCCCATCTCCTCTCCTCAGATCACACACACACCCCTCCTCCTCCTCCTCAGATCGCACCCCCTCCCCCTCCCCTCCTTCTAGCCCCCCCGCCCTCCCCCTCCTCGCTAGCCTCCCCCCTCCTTGCTAGCCTCCCTCCCCACCCTTCCCGCTAGCCTCCCCCCCCCCTCTCCCCTCCTTGCTAGCCCCCCCCCTCCCCCCTCCTTGCCTAGCCCTCCCCCCGCCCTCCCCCTCCTTGCTAGCCTCTCCCCCCGCCCTCCCCCTCTCGCTATCCTCCCCCCCCCCCTCCGCCTCTCCCGAACGGGCAGCGTTAACGACCCGGCTTATTGTACACTGACAAAGTCCTGCATGTGTAAATAACGCTCGCCCGGCCAGCGCTGTCAGGGACCCGAGGTATAACACGGACGTAAAGATTGTACTTTATTAATCAGTTCCAATTTGGCGGGAGATCGCCGAGGGACCCGAGGTATAAAGAGGTTTAGCATTTTATTCGCTCGGTTATCGCGGGCTTTGCCGAAGCAGGGACCAAGGTTATGATTTTCTTCGAATCAAATGCTTAGATAAATGGCGTGTCTCCGAGCAGCAGAGAGGCAAGTCGCCTTTATCGTGAATTGGGACTTCATTTACGACGGACTCTATTTACATACAAGATCCCTCTGCCAGATATCGGGTGTGTGTGAGCGCGCAGATGCAGATAGAGGCGTTAATTAAGGTTAAATTAGAGGTAAAGTGGCCGTATGGAGCCCGGGAGGTCCATAAAAATAGGAATAAGGGGACGGGAGGTGATAAGGTGGTAAACGAACCCAAGCCATAATACTCGCACATACACGCGAACGCGCACATACTGATAGACATACACACACACTCTCTTTCTCTCCCTCTCTATCCTCTCCCACCTTCCTTCCCTCCCTCCCTCCTCTTCCTCCCTCTTCCCACCTTCCTTCCCTCCCTCTCCCTCCTCTTCCTCCCTCTCCCACCTTCCTTCCCTCCCTCTCCCTCCTCTCCACCTTCCTCCCTTCCCTCCCCCTCCTTCCCCCCTCCCTCTCCCCCCTTCCTTCCCTCCCTCTCCCACCCTCCTCCCTCCTCCTCCCACCTTCCTTCCCTCCCTCTCCACCTTCCTCCTTCCTTCCTTCCTCCCTCCTTCCCTCCCTCTCCACCTTCCTTCCCTCCTTCTCCCTCCCTCTCCCACCTTCCTCCCTCACCCTCCCTCCCCTTCCCTCCCCCTCCTTCCCCCCCCCTCTCCCCCTTCCTCCTCCCTCCTCCCCCCCCTTATCCCCCCGGATCTCGACGCCCATCGCGCAATTTAGAGGGCGATTCCCCAAGCAGCATTAGCTAATGGTGCCACCGGGGCCGCCGCGTCGCCTCGCCTCTCCTCGGGACGCGGCTTATCTCGCGCCTCCTCGCTCGCGCTGGTCAGCTGACGAGGGGCGGGGGGCGGAGGGAAGAGGAGGGAGAGAGGAGAGAAGGGAGGGGGAAGAGGAGGAGAGAGGGAAGAGAGGGGAGGGGGAAGAGGAGAGGGGAGAGGGAGAGGAGGAGAGAGGGAGAGGAGGAAGGGGAAGAGAGGGAAGAGGAGGAGAGAGGGGAGAGAAGAGGAGGGGAAGGAGGAGGGAGAGAGGAAAGAGAAGGGGGTAGGGAGGGGAAAGGAGGGGAGAGAGGGATGAGAAGGGGAGGGGGGAAGGAGGAGGGAAGAGGAAGGGAGAGGGAGGGAAGAGAAGGGGAGAGGGAAGGAGGAGAGAGAGAAGGGAAAGGGGCGGGGGGGGGGGGGAGCGAAGGAGGAGAGAAAGAGGGAGGATTGAGGCGAAGGAGAGAAACGAGAAGAGCAGGCGAGGCAGAGAGGGAAGGCAAGCCAAGCAGGTGAAGCTCCAGAAGACACGGCAAGGCAGTTGAAGCTAAACAAGGCAAGCCAAGCAGGAGAAGCTAAACAAGACAAGCCAAGCTGGTGAAGCTAAAACAAGCCAAGCAGTTGAAGCTAAACAAGCCAAGGCAGTGAAGCTAAACAAAGCAAGCCAAGCAAAGCTAAAGGCAAAGCCAAGCCCAGCTGAAGCTAAAGGCAAGCCAAGCAAGTGAAGCTAAAAGGCAGGCGTCCCGTCCCCAGCCAGCGGACGCCGCCTCCGACGACGAGGCAAGACCCGCGCTCACTGGGGCCGGAGAGACGTCGCTGGCCCCGTGGACGCCGCCGGTTATCAAATTGTGAACGACGTTAAGGGGTTCTGGCGACGGTATTTACGACCCGGCCGGCCGAAGGAGGGTCGGTGGGGGGGAGGGGGCGTTGGGGGAGGAGGGGAAGGGGGGGTATTGGGGAAAGGAGGGGTTGGGGATTGCGGGAAAGGATCAAGGGGAAGGAAGGTGGGGTTATTGGGGAAAGGAGGAGCTGGGAGGGGGGTTATTGGGAAAGGGGGAAAGGAGGGGAGGGGGGTATTGGGGAAAGAGGGGGTCTTGGGGGAGGTGGGGTTTTTTGGGGGGAAAGGAGGGGGTTCAATGGGGAAATTGGGGGAGGGAGGCGAGGGGTTATTGGGAAAGGTGGGAAAGTGAGGGGGGGGGGTTATTGGGAAGGATGGGGGGGTTATTGGGGAAAGGCAAGGGGGGAGTGGGGAGGGGTTATTGGGAGGAGTGGGGGAAAGGAGGGGAGGGGGGTTATGGGGAAAGAGGTCGTTGGAGTGGGGTTTGGGAAAGGGAGGGGTCAATGGGGAAGTGGGGGGTTATTGGGGAAAGGAGGGGGAGCTGGGGAGGGGGGTTATTGGGAAGGAGGTGGGGGAAAGGAGGGGAGGGGGGTTATTGGAAAGGAGGGGGGTTATTGGGGGAAAGGAGGGCCGTTGGGGAAAGGGAGGGGGTTATTGGGGAACGCGGGGGGAAGGGGGAGGGGTATTGGGGAAAGGGAGGGGCCGTTGGCGGAAGGGGAGGGGGGTTATCGGGGAAAGAAGGGGGCGCTGGGGGGGTCTTTGGGGAGGGGGGTTATTGGGGAAGGAGTGGGGGAAAGGAGGGGTCGCTGGGGGGAGGTGGGAGGGGTTTATTTGGGCAAAGGAGGGCGGCGTTGGGGAAAGGAGGGGCCGTTTGGGGAGGAGGAGGGAGGTTATTGGGGAAAGAGGTGGTGGGAAAAGGGAGCGGCAGTTGGGGGGGGGAGGGGGTTATTGGGGAAGAGGTGGGGGAAAGGAGGGGGTCGCTGGAAGTGGGGATGTGGGGAGGGGGTTATGGGAAGGAGGGGGGCGTTGGGGAAGAGGGGTGTATGGCCGGAAAGGAGGGCGTTGGGAAGGGGAGGGGGGGGGGTCAGATCGGTGAATGCAAGGAGCGAAATCCGAGACTGGGATCGCGTCCCGGGGAGTGATCCGAGAGTGAGCCATGTGAGGATCTGGATCAGAGGCAGACGAGTAATATGTGGGGGAGATGCAAAGAGGAGAGGGAGGGAGGGGAGGGGGAGGGAGAGGGAAGGGAGGAGGGGAGAGGAGAGAGGGAGGGGTGAGAGGGAGAGGGAGAGAGAGAAGAGAGAGAGAGAGAGCGATAAGTGAAGAAAGAGAGAAGAGAGAGAAACGGACAGACAGCACAGACAAAGATAATAAAAGAAAAAAAAAGACGCCGGCCACCCTTCAGACCCCCAAAAGCTCACCAGTTCGAACCTCGAACCCCCGAACGAAGCCGCCAAACCCGGCGTTCGAACCCTCACGCTC
Source organism: Penaeus vannamei (assembly GCF_003789085.1). NCBI lineage: Eukaryota > Metazoa > Arthropoda > Malacostraca > Decapoda > Penaeidae > Penaeus > Penaeus vannamei. The sequence goes on from NW_020870800.1 coordinate 120,305, forward strand.
GCCCACAATAGCTACCTCGCGTCGTATTTTGAAGCAATGAAGCGCTTCACGCTCCTCATCCTCCTCTTCTCCCTTCTCCTCTATCCTCCTCCGCCTCCTCCTCCTCCTCCTCCTCCTCCTCCTCCTCCTCCCTCCTCCTCCTCCTCCTCCTCTCCTCCTCCTGCGGCCTCAATGGGCGCCTTAAATGGAAAGAAATTGGAAGGGACCTTCGAAGCGCGGCAAAAAGAAGCGGCGTTCGGGGAGGTTCAGAAAGTTTTGGTGGGGGTGGAGGGGGGCGGAGGGCTTGTCTGGAGCGGGTGTCAATTATAATCTTCTCTTTTCTTGTCCTTTATTAGTCCTAATTGATTTTTTTTTCTCTTTAGGTATATTATATTTGATCAAAAATTAAATGCTTATAATATATATAAATATATATATAATTATATATATATAATATTATATATATATATATATATATATATATAATATATATATATATATATATATATATATATATATATTATATTTATTTATTTATTTATTTATACTCCTCCCCCTCTCCTTCACTTCCTCCTCCTCCTTCTCTTCGTACTCCTCCTTCTCCTCAAATTCCTCCTCTCTCTCTCTCTCTCTCTCTCTCTCTCTCTCTCTCTCTCTCTCTCTCTCTCTCTCTCTCTCTCTCTCTCTCTCTCTCTCTCTCTCTCTCTCTCTCTCTCTCTCTCTCCTTTCTCAATTCTGGGTTATCTGTTTCCAAATCTGATAAGGAAGACGAGACCATGGGAAAGACATTTTTTTTCTTTCTCACTAACGAAAACGGCCAATAAGATCTTCGGGAAAAAAAAACATTTGGTTGGCAAAGGAAATTTATCAGCTGCAATGATGAATAAGGATAAGGCAAATGAGAAGGACACTACACACTCACACACAGCCACACACACACACACACGCACACACACACACACACACACACACACACACACACACACCACACACACACACACACACACACACACATTGTAAGTTTTCATACGGAGAATACGTACATACATTAAGGATAAATGGTTTTACAATAAAAATGAACTGATAAATTCATATATATATATATATATATATATATATATATATATATATATATGTATATATATATATATATATATATATTTATATATATATGTATATATGTATATATATAATATATATATATATATATATATATATATATTATATATATAGAATATATAGAGAGAGAGACGAGCAGAGAGGAGAGAAAGAG
>NW_020870800.1:121656-124156 GCF_003789085.1 Penaeus vannamei
CCTCTTCCCCAAATTCTCCTCCTGCAGTCTTTCTTCCCCTCCCCTATTTCTCTCCCCATCCCCCTCTTTCTCTCTCCCCTCCCTCCTTTTGCCAATACTAAAAAAAAAAAAAAAAAAAAAAAAAAAAAAAAAAAAAAATACGGATGCTTGATTTTGTGAAGCCTCTCTAAGACATCTCGGCAAACAATTTTTGTCTGCTTGCCTGCGCGTGGCCGAGGTGCCTGATATGTTGGATTCCTCCGAATTATCTCTGTCTGTCTGTCTGTCTGTCTGTCTGTCTGCCCATCTCTCTCTCTCTATCTATCTACCTGCCTGCTGTCTGTCTACCTGCCTGCCTGTCTGTCTGTCTGTCTGCCTGCCTGTCTGTCCATCTCTCTATCTATCTATCTGTCTGCCTATCTCTCTCTCACTCTCGTTCTTTCTCGTTCTCTCTCTCTCTCTCTCTCTCTCTGTGTGTGTGTGTATATGTGTGCGTGTGTGTATGCGTATGCGTGTGCGTGTGCATGTGCGTGTGTGTGTGCGTGTGCGTATGTGTGTGCATGTGCGTATACGCGCGCACGCGCGCGTGTGTGTGTACTTACTTTTGAATATACGTATATACACATTCCATTACTTTCCCATGATAAGAGCGTACACAAACACACCCACACATGAGCTTTCCTCCCTCCTACGCCTCACGCCCCTCCCCCTCCCACCCCCCTCCCTCCGCCATCTCTCATCCCTCATCCCAAACCTCCCCCCCCGCCCCCCACCCCCCACTCCACCCCCCTCCCCCCTCACGAAGCCCCTTGGGAGGCGGGGGGAGCCGACCAGGTCCTGTTCCCGCGCAGCCGATGAATAAAACCTCAATTAAAACGATGTCCGACCTGGTCACGAAGGCGCGGGGGAGGAGGGGGGGGGAGAGGGGAAGGGGAATGGTGGGGGGGCGCGAATGGGATGGAGGAAGAGGAGGAGGGAGAAAGGGGGCGAGGAAGAAGGGAAGAATGGAAAGATGGAGGGAGAGGGGAGAGAAGGAAGGGAAGATGAAGGAGGAATTAGAGAGGAGAGGAAAAGAAGAAGGAAGAAAGAAAGAGAGAAAGGGAGAAAGAAGGAAGAACAGAGAGAAAACAAAAAACAGCAGCAGATAATAAAAAAAAAAAAACACAAGAATACACAAACAAGACAAAACGTACACACCCCAGACACGGACAGAGACACACAGACACACACAGACATGACGTAAGACCTTGTAGCCACCAACCGAAACAACACCCTGCTTTTTTTTCTCTTTTTTTCCGAAAGGTTATTAATGGACGGACACAATGGTCCCTTTAATTTTTTTTTCTTCTTCAACGAGTCAGAGATTGAAGGCGAAATCAAAAGCGGATGATTACCAATTAAAGAAACAAACCAATTGGGCAGGTGAGCGGGAGAGAAAGGAGGAGAGGGAGGAATTGGGAGGAAGGAGGAGGAGGAGCGAGGAGGAGGAGGAGGAGGAGGAGGATTGGGATGAGGAGGAGCGAGGAGGAGGAGGAGGGGGAAGGATGGAGGAGGAGGAGAAGAGAAAGAGGAGGATGGAGGAGGAGGAAAAGGAAGAGAAAGAGGAGGGGAGGAGGGAATGGCGAAAGGAGGGGGAGAAGGAATGGGAAAGGAGGGAGGAGGGAGGGAGGAGAGGGATGGAAGGAGGAAAGAGAAAAGAGGGGATGGAGGAGGAGGAAAAGAAGAGGATGGGGAGGAGGAAGAAAGGGAGGGGGAGGAGGAAAAAGGAGAGGAAGAGACAGGGAGGAGGAATAGGAAGAGGAAGGGGAGGGGAGGAGGAGTGGGGAAAAGGATAGGAGGAGGAGGGGAAAAGGAGGAGAGGAGGAAAAGGAAGAGGAAAGGGGAGGGAGGGGAGGAGGAAAAGGAAGGAGAAAGATCGACCGGGCGAGGAGAGGAGGAGGAGGAAAAACTAGAAGAAGGGAAGAAGAAGCAGGGAAGATATAGAGAACAGAGAGAAGAAACAGAAAGAAGAGAAAAGGAAGAACGAAGGGAGTGGGAAAAGAAGAAAGAAAAAAGAACAGGAGGAGGAGGAAAGGCGACGCGAGGATGGAGCGGGAGGGAAGGTAGGGGGAGGGGAGCGGGTGTTGGTAGCATCAGAAGATTTATGTAAATAGAAGGAAAAATGGATGGGCAGTTACCTTTCGCCTCTTAGGGGGGGGGGAGGGGGAGGAGGGGAAGGGGAGGGAAGGGAGGCTGGGGAGTGAGAGGAGGTGGAGGGGGGATGAGGGTTGAGGCGAGTGAGAGGTGAGAAAGGAAGGGGGAGGGGAGGCGTGGGGAGGGAGGGGAGGATGGTGCGGAGGGTAGGGGGTGTGAGGAGGAGGGGAGAAGGAAGGTGGAGGGGAGATGGAGATTGAAGTGGGGGTTGGGGAAGGAAAAGGAAAGATGGAGGAGAAGGAAAAGAAAAGAAGAAGGAGAAGCGAGAGATAATTACCGAATAGGAGGAAAAGGTGAGAAAAGAAAGAGCGGAGAAGGAGGAGGACGA